>CM073137.1:26189089-26312332 GCA_037039145.1 Fundulus diaphanus | reverse complement strand
ACACCTTTGAACGCCTCTTTATTGCCTCATGTTACCACTATGCTGTATTTGCTTTATAAATGATCCTCCATAAAATATTAATTTTAAATTAAATGACTTAATTTTAGTTTTATGTTTCTATCAAAGTAGATTTTTTTTTTACTGTAAAAATGTTTTTAAAAACAATATTTCGACCATCAAACGTTTAGCATTGCTTAATGCTTACAAATATTTTAAACTGTAGTGTAAAAAAAAAAGAGCATATTAACATGTTTGCAGTCAGGCTTATTCTCGTTAATTAGACAACATTCCCAGGATCAATATTAAAAACGAGCTAATTATTAATTTCCAAATAAACTCCAGCGCTCTTGTCACACATTAAAGTTGTATTAAACTATCCCGTCATGTAACTTCACTTTATGCTTAACTATTAATCTCAGTGATAAATGAACACTGAAATAATAAATAAACCCAGTGACAACAGTTAGACATCATCCGATTGAATTGCAGCGGTAGATTTAAAGGCTGCCTACTCCGGGACTGAGGAGCGTGATCACCCCTCAGCTACAGCCGGGGGAAGCGCAGCGTGAACAGACATAACAGGCATTTCACAACTATTTTGATAAACCAGGCAGATATTTCGGTTTTACACAGACACATTCTCACCTAAAATCAATCTAAAAGTTAATTTTGTATCAAAGAAAGTGTAATTAATGAAACTTTACTAACTTTAGTGTGTCCTCCTTTCAGCTATTACTGCGGAGCTGCAGTCATGTGACAGGGTCATGTGACAGGGCTGCTCTTCGCTAACTGGGGAACCGCCGCTATACTGCCCCCTGCTGCAGCCTTGGTGAACTGCATGTGATTTAAACTACCACTGAAAGTGAAATATTGAGACCGCCGCAATGTTTATGTATTTTTAAACGACGCATGAATTGTTTCGTCGATACTTTTTCATTATCGACAATGAAATCGTTGCAGTCCTACATTACACAAAAAAATGGACGCTGTCATAAAAATGCCCCCCCCTCCCCCCCCCCTCAAACCATTTAACTAACACGCTCCAAACTATAATTCATTTATTTTGGGGAAATAACTACTAAAATAACTACTAAAATTATTAGGCTTCCTTTTCTTGTCCATTTTTGATGAGGCAGGTTATGACTGATTAAAACTTACACGCAGTGAGGGGAACCACCCCGAGCCATGCAAAGGCAACCAGCGTGTAATGGAACCAGTAGCGGATGGCTGTGCCCACACTGGTCAGCAGGCCAGCACAGATGTCCTGAATGGGGAGACGCGACGGCATATCTGGGGAGTAGACTGAAGTGGGCACAAGAACAAAGTCAGATTTGCCGACAGGAGTAAAACAATCTGTTTAACATTCAGATTATTTGAACGCGTTTATCAAAACAAAAAAATAAAACAACACTATCAAACTGGTAAACATACGGCGGACGAACACTAATGTGATGGACTTACTTGGTGTGAAAGCAAATCTGTGCTTGCATAATTCACAGTACTCCTTCCTGCTGTGTTTCAGCCACTGGACCAAACTGGATGGATTTGGAGAAAAATCAATAAATACAATCAAATGCCACACATTCCTGGGTTTTTATGTACAGTACTCATACTGGCAGCCAACCACTAACAGCTTCCTCCCCCCCATCAACAACATGACGACATCAGACACAGAAAACTGGGTTCACTGTCTGTAACCTTAGGTGTGTTGGTTTTATTGGTTAATACATTTTTGATGTAATTTAAAATAATCGTCCTTTGGAACAAAGCGATTCAGATCAGGTTTAAAGGCCTATTAAAGACACCTGCTCCATTTACAAGAACAAAAAAATGCTCATTAAAGAAAAATAAATTTTCTAAGAGCTTCCATCACTTTCTGTGAGATAGTTCAATGAAGAAGCAAGATGCTCTGTACGCCTGATGCTCACAATCACACGTCTACTGTTAAACTCAGACCAGCTAGTCATCAAATAAATAAAAATGCCGTTTTACTTATTTCTAAACTGATTCCAAAGTGCACATTTCTTCATAAAAGACACATTTAAAACCTTTTTTACTTTATTTTTTTTCTTATTTTAGGAATTCAAAGTAGGCTGCAACATTTATGAAGCCAGTGCAAACACACAAACAAGAAAACAATCCTGGACTGTTCTGCGATTCTCCCTGAGGGATTTTCCTTCACCTGACTCTCACACAGCAGGTAAGAGCAACGCACAGCCGCTAAAATACCTACCTGGACAGGTCTCACATTCACGACACAAATTTAACACCTAAAGCCAGTAATACTTCCTCGGGAATCCGGTCATTACTAGATAAATGACTCCAGCCAAAAATCAGAAAAGAACAAGAAACCACAGGAACGAGTCGTTACCGTCAACGACGACACCCAATTTGCATAACTTAGCCTGAACCTGAACAGAACACAATTTATTTCTGTACTCCAGTTATTTCAGGCATTCCTAAATTAAATATTTAAAGCAGCCCCATGTAGGTTTTGACCCAAGAAATGGCTTGAGATATATTAAATGATACAGCATTTAGTGTGTAGCGATGCTCCGTGCGGGTTTTCCTTCTCAAAAACTGGCCTGTGTAACTTGAGAAGATCAGATCTGTCGCTGAATGGGTTGCTCTAGGTCACATGACCAATTCTAGGTTACGGCACATTGAGCTCAGACTGCTGTGTCATACAGCGGTGGGTTCAAAATGAACATAGAGCTTTATTGGGGGGTTGCTTAGATTTTTCTTCAACACAGCTTTCCATTAATATCACAGAATACAGCTTTATATGAGCAGCAAGCTTCGGCCTCCCTCAATTTTTCTCTTATTTATCCATGTTTCTGGCTCTAATGTGTAAATTCATACATGGTTATATTTTGATGGCTACCTTCCTCTCTTCCTTCCTACTTCTAGATTGCGTTAAATCTCTACAAATCTAGATCTGCCAGAGTTTTGAATATTTTTGAGTGTAACTCTATTCAGTTTTATTTTTATTAGATTTGGGATCTGTTTCTGATCCATTCATGGGGTCTATGTAGCAACACAAATGTGTTTTTCAAGAATAAAGCAGCCATCTTATTTCATTGATGGACTCAGGAAGGTGGATTTTTGTTTCCAACAGACTTTTGGTGATTTGCGACAATTAAAGCTGATTATATTTTTGTAGAACATCTGAGAATGACCATAGAGCCGTTTACTTGTTGAGAACCTGCTGCACTGAGCTTTAATGTTTATAATAATCCGAGTTTAAACAGACGTGATCATCCTAATACTTGTACCAGGCAAACGTTCTCAGCATATTGAAGTAATCGGTGCACCAGGTGAAATAAACTGTTATAGCACACAAAAGAAAAGGGCGCATTTATCCTGTTGAATCCCACGCTTCCGACACAAGCGACACCAATTCTGTTGGGAATAACTCGGTCATTTAAGCATTTATTGATTTAATATACGCCCCATCAGAACAGACTCCACCGACGTCTGTGCGGCCAGGAGACGCTCGGTGCTCCCAAATCGGGGAGTTTTTAGTGCAGCCATCCTCAGAAACTGGGGCCGTTTACAAGACGCAGATATGTTTGCCATGGCTGGTAAAAATATGTTGCGACTCAGGGTTCTCTTTCCTGGAGGGAGTGTGAGTTTCCCTGCGTGTGAACGCAGGTGACTTTGAGCTGAAAGTAGGAGCGATGACTTAGCTGAGGAGACACACAAGGCTCCCGCACATCTGGCTGTGCTGGGCGCACAATGTGAGCCGCGCAGACTCTCTGCGGATGTTTTACCCTTGCTACTCCAGCGCACTTATTGGCTTAATTTCTTGTGACAAATTCCTACGTTTCCCCACAGACGGCCCCCACCGCACACCTGTCAGTCTGCGTCACCTAGTAAACAGTTCGATGTGAAGACTTCTTCCCGCCGCGCAGTTTTTGGTGCGACGCCACGCACGTGCTCGTAAAAACTGAGCTCTGTGGGTACCTGTCCGCGCACTCATGTCCGCCTTGTGGGAGCCTAGAGACAGAAACAGCTAAGGATGCGATCCGGCCCTATTTAGAAAGGCTATTTTTATATCAACATATTTAATCCAGAGGGGTAAATGTGGTCTTGTTACGCTACGACTTCTCAATCTGCTGGTCCAAAGTGGTCGGCTATCAGAATCCAAAACATGGAGTGAGATTGTTTAATTTTGCGGCCGCAGTGCAGCCAGTGGCCTTCAGGGGCACTAAACCTGGACGTTACTGGTCTAGTGCCCCTAGTGGCTAAAAGTTACACTGCGGTGCTTTAAACGATGCAAAAAGTTATCTGGAAGACCGAAGCTCTATTAATGGTATCAAGGTCACTTTTTAACTTAAGAATGTATACAATTTTGCAGGAGTGGAAAAACAAGACAAATGAATATATAAAAACAAGCACCAAAGACGAGGAGTAAGTTTGACATGCATACCATTCCTGGTGGATGAATTTGATGCTGCCGGTGCAAACACAGGGATGGTACAGGGGTTTGTCTGGGGTGCCCTCGGAGCGACACACACGGCAAATATCCGCTGAAAACAAACAGACACCAACTGTACTGCATGTTGCCAAAACATAGACATGCAGATATTATACAGATGTTAATCAAATTTAATGATCTAAAGAGCCCAACGTAAATTGCTGCTTACATTTCAAATAACGGTTAGCTTTAAAATGCACATAGGGTTTAGGTTAGGTTATTGTTTTTGATTCGTACAGACAGCTGTATGAAGGGTAGGTAGATCTCTGCTACTACGCTACCATAGTTACCGCAAAAGGCTGACAAAATGCAAGGTGACGGAAATGTCCCCATAAAGTGTACCTCTTTACTTATAACCAGGCACGGGCCGGCTAACACTGTCCAGATGTAGCAAGGTGTTAAAAAGTTACAGTTTCAAATGTGCTAAACCGGTTTTCCTCATGCAGTTCCTACAGTTTAAAGTTCTATTAATCAGATGCAAGAAAAGCTGTGAAGTTTTATCTGGCTTAAAAAAATTTATTAAAAAGGGACTAAAGAAGCAACATACGCCGCATTTATGAAGAGGTAATTTAGATTTTATTTATGTATTTTTGCGGTTGGCAAGCTATTTGTAACGTGTCTGTTAACGCAGCAAACTGCAAATAGCCCAACCAGCAACATAACCAGCTCATATCCACCTGCTATACCTGTAGTATTACTCTAATAATCAACAATGCAATATATATATATATATATATATATATATATATATATATATATATATAATATATATATATATATATATATATATATATTAATATATATATATATTAATATATATATATATATATATATATTATATATTAAATATATATATTATATATTAAATATATATATTATATATTAAATATATATATATTATATATTAAATATATATATATTATATATTAAATATATATATATTATATATTAAATATATATATATTATATATTAAATATATATATATTATATATTAAATATATATATATATATATATATATATATATATATATATATATATATATATGTATGTGCAACTAACACTGAATCTACCATATACTTATTTGCATACACTATGCCATAAGGTGATTGGGTATTTTATTCTTATAACATAATTGTTTATCCATGTGTCATATCAATATCGAGTTGATTTTTCATCTGTCTTTCCCAATATTTTTTTTCCTTTTATTTATTCAACTGGTTGATTTTCTCCCTCCTAATATGCATTATTCTTTCGATTGAATGATCCCCCTCCCCTTACTTTCCTCTCCCATGTTCTCCCTTGTTTGTGTTTCGCCGATTTAAAAAGAGCGCAATAAGACAACTTCATCGCAAAGACTTTGATTCTGACATTATCATAATCTGAGAACCTCATGACGAACCGTGCTACCTTACAACAGGGAGGGGGAGGAAAAACACGTCACGGAACAGCAAGTACAATTTCCCCGGCAGAACTCAGGTATATCTTCATCTAATGCCAGATCCAGCACCGGAACCCTGATCTAAGCGAAATGTACCGAACTGCTGTCCAACCCCGAGCTAGAGGACAAATAACAGTCCCGCGATGACATCATCAGTCAGTTCTGGTCCTTTCCACGTTCACAGCTTCACATACATTTTACCAAGGCCTAGCATTGTGCGGAGCTCTGTTGCATAAAAAACGAATAAAAATAAAAGCAACGTTTGAACCACGTCCCGTGCCTTCCTGAATCTACCTCGCGCCTCACTGACAGCCGCTGCTAATCAGCTGCCATTAGCGCAGCTGCTCGGGAGTAGCAGGCTTTCTGCTCCCAAAAGATGAACGCCCGAAGCGCAGCGACCGACGACAGACTCACCTTCCTCGGCAGTGTCCATGTTACCGATTAAACGCCGGTCACTTTCTCGAACAGGGGAGCCTCGTACCGTGAACCCATTCACGACACGGGCAGTATCGCCGAGCTAGCTGTGTTCAGCTAGCAACACGACCGTATCCTAAGGGTCGGAGGCATTGGACGTCGTGAAATGGTTCCCCCCCGCAGAAAACACCGATGGTGTTTCGTTTCCTTGTGACCTTTCGCCCCGAACTCCTGCTCTCTGGCGCGACAAACGTTTCTATCCAACGGCAGGCGCCGACTGCGGAGCGGGACTCTGGAAAAATGTGTTGCTAAATCGACAACTTGGATCAGGACGATCAACGGCTAGTTGCTAAACAGAGGAGCGCATGCGCAAACGTTATGGTATCGTTCTGTGCTGTTCGCGACAGAGCCAGCGTTGTGTACTGGCTCGTTTAAATGAACGATAGAATCTGTCTGCTGTGGAGGATTAAAATTGACGAGGTTAAAAAATAAAAACGGAGGTAAAAACAAACAAATCTTAAAATAGTAATCATTGTGTGTGCGCGCGTGGTTGGACACACTGATAAATCATACCGCAAACCCATATTGTAATCATTAGACAGAATGATAAGCGAGGAGGCGTTCGTGAGCCGAACGAGCCGGATCTTGCTGGTGAGCCGAGCCTGTCGGCTGGGATACCGGAACATGACCAGAAAGCTCATTGTTGCTTCTGTCGTGACGGTTTTATTTTCCTACAGTGGATCGATTGTTGCGGCTTTAAGTTCTTACAACAATTATCAAGGGAGCTGGGTTAATATTTTACTTTTTGAAGTGGATCACTCATTTATTGGCCGTGTTAATATGAACATGCCTCCATTCGGACAACGTTTGTTATTTTATTGATGATGCTTCTAGAAAAATGCCCAAGTCGGGGTAACGCCCCCATCTACTGGAGGGTACTGAAGGCGCAGGTTTTCTTAAAACCTGCGCCTTCAGGTTTTAAGAAAACCTGAAGAAAACCTAAAAAAATTGCGCGTCTTCTGTCTTTCAGAGGAATGGGAAGAAGAACCTTTGTAGTTCCCTGTTCAGCTGTCTGAGATGGGAGCATTATACAGATATTTTGTCAGCATCGTCAACTATCTTTTTTTATCTTTCTCGTTTTATGTGTTTATATTTTCTTTCTCCCCCATTTTGGATTATATAAAACATTTGTTTTTTAACATTACTTCCAACCAAATAAAGATGGAAATATTTGTGATTGATTACAAAGTCGAATTAGCAGTGTGCTGATATGAGCGAAGGCGATTTCGATGGTACTACATAAGGTTTATTTTATGTCGTAGATATTTCTAAAGCAGGCAATCAGTTGCAAGAGCATTGCGCTGAAAAGGCACCGCTGGGATTCGAACCCAGGATCTCCTGTTTACTAGACAGGCGCTTTAACCAACTAAGCCACGGCGCCACTGTCCGGCGGACATCGCAGACAATTTTCAGCAAAAAAATAAAGAATCTATCCAGGTTATATATCCTTTCCCAGGAGTTCAACAAAGAATTTGTAAAAGTACAAATATACATATATGCAAAATAAATAAGTAAAAAAATAAACAAAAAGAAAAACGGCAGCTGTATGGCAGCTAGTTTCTTTTGCATCTGAAGAAATGTGCACAAGTAGACCAAGAGAAGCTGGATCCAGCAAATCACTGATGGATGTCATATTGGTAAAAATGTCCTTGCTACTTAGATCAGTGGCAGAGTTGGCTATCGATAGCTTCAACAGGTCCTCTCGAGGCTCTCAAATCTAATCAAATCAAATTGAAATTAACAATTTCTTAAGTTAAGGCTTAAAATGCACTCAAATTAAAACTGTGAAACTATGTAGTAGGATTCCATTATTTTAAGGTTTTTTACACGTGTCTTTTTGCATACAATCAATACATTTCATTCTGATTAAGTCTTTATAGAGGTAGCCTATTTCATTAGATGAAGCTGTACTAATAACCCCCATTATTACAGTTTCATACTCCTAAACTATTATAATAAAAAACAGCTGTTTTATCATACATAGTGGAGGAGTTGCCAGCACTGGTGCCTTACAGCAAGGAGCCCCCAGGTTTAAACCCTGTCAAGGAGCATTTCTGGATGAGTTTGCAAGTTCCCACCGTGTGTGTATGTATGTATAAGTTTGATCCATCTTTCTTTCAAAGTCCCAAAACATGCATGTTAGATTAACTGGTTTCTTTTTAAGTTATTCTTAGGTATGAGTGTCTATGTGCATGGTTGTCTGTCCTGTTTGTCTCTGTGATGGATAGTTAACCTGTCCAGTCTGTTTCGCCCACTGAGGTAGGTGCCAGCCAAACCTGTTACCCAGAAGGATTCAGATAATAAAAAATGGAGCATTTCAGATAGAGCCCTTTGGAAGGAAATTTTGTTTTTAGAAGTCTGCAAAACCTGTTTTTTTTTTAGATTTAGAGAACATAATAGAACTTGACTAAATGTTCAGTTCTATAGAAATTCCAAAGAAAAGTAACGCATTTCTCTCGCCTTTAATGAGTTCATAAAAACTACTCTGTATGTTTTTTTTTTAGATTTAGAGACCATGATTTAACTTGACTAAATGTTCAGTTCTTTAGAAGTTCCAAAGAAAAGTAGCATATTTCTCTCACCCTTAATGAGTTAAGCTTCTTTAGTTTTTTTTGTTTTTATTTGCTTTTGTTTCTTTACTTGACAAATTAGTCAAGCAAATTTGTGTGATTGCTAATAAGATAATTCCATCATTATCTTAATCACAACAAGGTCCTGGGTTTGGTGCCATGAGTTTGCATGTTCTCCCTGCACATACACAGGTTTTATCAGGGCAGATTCTCATGGTAGATTAATTGGTTACTCTAGATTGCCCTTAGGTATGAGTGAGCACATGCACAGTTGTGTGTCTATGTGCTCCACTGGTGATCTGTCCAGGCTGCGCCTTGCTTCTTGCCCAGTGACAGGTAGAGATAGGCACCTCTGACTCTGCAGGAATAAGTGGGTTTAGAAAAGGGTTGGATACAATACAAATATTTGTATTCACAGTCCTCAGCCATTCTATAAATTACGCAATAAGAGCTCAATGATTAAGGAACAAAAATATCCTTCAGATCTATTTTTATATTATATAGGAGACTAATATATTTAATTAAAAAGACAAAATACATTTTTGATACATAAATGTAACCTAATACAAAATATAATTTCCCATATAATGTGAACAGAATGGGTTTAAAAGTGTTGCAAAGTTCATTTTATCTTTAACTGCTTTTATTTTCGCTGCTCTTGGCATTATCGGTCATTATTGTTTGCATAGATGATTAACATGGCATTAACTGGGGGTCCCCAAAGTAAATTGTGCTCAGGGCCTCATAGAACCTAAAGGGCTGGCTCTGCCCCAGCGGGAACGGTTTGGTGTATTCTCAGAACCCATGGTTTTTACCATGTTTATCCCGAGTGTTTTATTTTCTTGAACGATTCTCATAAAACGTAAATGAATCCATCAATTTTTGTTTTAGTTTTACTTAGGTGTGGAAAAAAATACAATCTCTGTTCGTGACATATGTCTGATAGGGAAATTCAAACAAAAGCATCGTATAATGCTAACATATTGTTAATCTTCAAAGTTAACCAGATCAAATAGTTCATCACAGAAGCAATTCTGTACAGTCCGGTTCTTCCTGGGTAAATAGGGCAGAAAATGTCTTCAGTTGGAATATCGTTGTTGCTAAGCTCAAATCGCTCCTTGTTGTTGCAAAACAAAGATTTGACAAATATTTAACACCAACATATTTGTACAAGAGAATGCAATTTATTTCAGAAATGACTGTTATTTGTCCTCCAGCGCGAAGAACGCGTGCTTTTATTTTGAAGGCGGCCGCCAAAACGTGTTGCCTGCTTGACGTTTGTCACGTGACAGGCCATACTTTATTTACCGTAGCGGCCCATTCATAGTGGCGCAGAAGCTTTACGCCTCTTATTCCGCCCACTTTAACTGTTGCTGCTCTTTGCGAACCCGCAGGGAAGAAAACAAAAAGCAAACGCAGTGAGTTACGTCTCTAAATCAGTTCAAAATGATTTTTGAAAAGCGGCCGCGATGTTTGAAGATCTAGTTACTCCCCACAAAGGATGTAAATAGTAGGTCAGTGACTGTCAAAAACCAAAATTGTTTGAGATTGTCCTGCAAAGCGCTTTGTCATTCTGTTGTTGCGTAACATAGTAACTTTTTACTTTTAATAATCCTAATTTAATAATTTTGCTACAAGATTTACAGTTATCTTATTCTGCGGTGGTGGCATTGGAAAAAATTGAGGTTTTATTCACAGACTGATTTACATTGCTCCCTATATAAAGATCAGAAGCGTTTCCGCCAGTTTACTAAAACATAGTTCTCAAATTACATTTCCTTCTTCTTTTCTTTCTTTCTTTCTTTTTTACCGTAAAAACAAAATATGGAGAAAATACGGTCAGTGTATCTTTTGGTCATTGGATTTTCGTTTCAGAAGCAGGAATTGAAAAAACAAAAACAAATGGCCATTTGATTTTTGTTTTAAAATACAAAAAATAAAATCGAAATACAAAGCGTTTGTCTTTTTCATTGTCCATAAGCGAAAAGTGAAATTTGAAAAATTATTTGAAATTAATTTTCCATTTCGGGTAAGAAAAAACAAAAATGGTTTAAAACGTAAACGAAAAAGAGGCTCGTTTGTTCATATTCCGAGACCGGAAGTGGTCACTTCTGCGTTGCAAAAGCACCACATTTTTCAGAATAAAATGTCTTAAGAACCTTACGCAGATTTGATTTTAGACACGACAAAACAAGGCTTGTCATCCATACAAATCTCAGCGCAGATATCCCAGGTGAGAGGGGGAGTAAGACGATATTTTCTAAGAAAAGTGAGGCGATTTTCCAATGAACATAAATGAGTTTACTGCGGTCAAGCCAGCCGCCACTGTGGACATGGCAGTCATGCCAGCCCTCCCTTGATTTTGAAGGTCATGGGAACACCATGCATTACGGTAGCAATGCCTGAGACTACTTTCCAAAATAAAAGCAATGTGTTTGACGTGTATCAACCTATTCTATTCTTTGTTTTGTTACACATGTGGACTTCAGTTAGTTGAAATAATTTCTCACAGCTTTATGTAATACTTCTTTATTATTCAAGCCTGCTGGTGAATATGGAAATATATATTTTGGTCATAGTCACTGTTTAGCCTGAATAATTACTAAAAAAAATAGCCAACAGCCTTAAACAGGCTTGCTGTTGCAATGACTCAGATAAGTGAGAATTTGCACAGGGATATTAAAACAATTGGTTTTTCTAAGTGTTGAGAATTAAAAATATATCTTAGTTGGGGTTACTGAGGAAAGCAGAGTGAGGTCTGCCCTTCCTGCTTCAGCGTAAGATAAACATGGAGTTTTATTGTCCTGAGGGGGTGGTCAGCAGGAGAGGGGGTCAGTCATCCTCCCACTGAGCCATGCAGGAGGAGTTTAAAAGTTGATAAAAGGAATGTCTTGGTAAAACTTACTTCAGACAGACAGACTTATCCACCGCGGTGAGAACAACATCTTGTAAATGGTATGTACTCTGTCTCCATATTTAATTTCTATGAATTAAATATGTATTTAAATCGTTCTACCTCTGATCAATGATTCCTCATTTATTGTCAAATCTTAAACCGGGGTAAAAATGGGCGGTCAGTGTATCTTTTGGTCATTGGATTTTCGTTTCAGAAGCAGGAATTGAAAAAACAAAAACAAATGGCCATTTGATTTTTGTTTTAAAATACAAAAAAGAAAATCGAAATACAAAGCGTTTATCTTTTTCACTGTCAAAAGGGGAAAAGTAAAATTTGAAAAATTATTTGAATTTAATTTTCTATTTTGGGTAACAAAAAACAAAAAAGCTTTTAAACAGAAACGGAAAAACGGCTCGTTTGTTCATACTCCGGAAACCGGATGTGGTTCCTACTGCCTGAGACTACTTTCCAAAATAAAAGCAATATGTTTGACGTGCATCAGGGTATTTTATTATTATTATTTTTTACACATGTCGACTACAGTTAGTTTACATAATTTATTTCAGTTTTATGTAATATTCCTTATTATTGAGGTCTGCTGATGAATATGGAAATATATGTTCTGGTCATAGTCACTGTTTAGCCTAAATAACTACTAAAACAATAGCATACAAGCTTAAACAGGCTTGCTGTTGCAATGACTCAGATAACTGAAAATTTGCACAGGGATATTAAAACAATTGGTTTGCCCAAGTAACTACATTCACTTACAGATGACAGATTAAGATCTCAAGATGTTACTCATCGAAATCCATCTACATGATGTGAAATTTCAAAATAAAAGCCCTCCAAAATCTCCATGTTAAGTCAGTTTGACCTAAGTTGCTGTCAATATTGAATGGTTTTTAGTGTATACTGTCACTTTAACATGACAGTAGAACACCTCCAGATGTTGCTCAACATATTGCATCCACATCTGATGTTGTCACTGTTAATATTCTGAAAGGGTAGCGTGCAGCTATTGTTGAACAAGAATGTGATCAATGTAAAACACACCTTAACATTCAGGTTCAATTAATACTTTTCTTTTGATAACAGATTTGTTACTTTTAAAAATGTGAAAGTGGATTAAAAACATAAAACAACCGTAAAGTTTATCAAAATTATGTGTGTGTGTGTCCAAAAAAGCTGGACGATGCTCTTATGTTGTAGTTCAACAAGCCCGATATTCATAAAACTTTGGTCATCCTTTGTGATATGGCTTCTCATATTGAAAATAAGAGACAGAATCTAACTGTTGTATCTTAGAGTCATAGGCCTACTTACTTTCGCTGATTCTTGGACATCCTTCTTTCCCGGAAAAACAAGGCTTTATGCGATACATTCATTCAGCCAATAACAAATAAGACAAAGTTCCACTAAGAGTCTCTTTTGTCCAAATTATAGAAAGATCACAACAAAAATGTTCTGTGTGCTTTCTTCTTAGACTGACTAGTAATTTTTTTTAGTTCATATTAATGATTATTTTTATCTGTGTATGACAAAAAATATTTAGTTTCCAATACATTGAGAAACCTAATATACACTATATTGTATTGTATAAGTATTCACTCACCTGCCTTTGACTCTTCTGGGAAGGCTGTCCACAAGGTTTAGGAGTGTGTTTATGGGAATTTTTGACCATTCTTCCAGAAATGCATTTGTGAGGTCACATACTGATGGTGTACAACAAGACACGGCTCTCAGTCTCCACTATATTTAATCTCAAAGGTGTTCTATTGGGTTGAGGCCAGGCTCTGTATAGGCCAGTGAAGTTCATCCACATCAAACTCTTCCATCCATGTCCTTATGGACCTTGCTTTGTGCTCTGGTGCTCAGTCATGTTGGAGGAGGCAGGGGCCAGCTCCAAACTGTTCCCACAAAGTTGAGAAAATGGAATTGTCCAAGATGTCTAGTCTGTGGAAACACTCAGAGCTCCGTTCACTGGAACTAAGGGGCCAAGCCCAGCTCCTGAAAAACAACCCCACACCATAATCCCCCCTCTGCCAAACTTTACACTTGGCACAATGAAGTCAGACAAGCACCGTTCTCCTGGCAACCGCCAAACCCAGACTCGTCCATCAGATTTGCAGATGAAGAAGCGTGATTTGTCACTCAGAAGAACGTGTCTCCAATGCCTTGCATTGCACTTGGTGATGTATGGCTTGGATGCAGCAGATCAGCCATGGAAACCCATTCCATGAAGCTCTCTGCACTGTTCTTGAGCTTATCTTAAGGCCACATGAAGTTTGGAATCATGTAGTGATGGACTTTGCAGAAAGTTGGCAACCTCTACGCTCTATGCACTTCAGTATCCACTGAACCCGCTCCGACAGTTTACGTGGACTAACACTTCGTGGCTGAGTTGCTGTCGTTCCCAAACATTTCCATTTTCTCATGATACAGCAGTTGACTCAAGAATATTTAGGAGCGAGGAAAGTTGACAACTGGATTTTTTGCCAGCTGGCATCCTATCACAGCTTCATGCTGGAATTCACTGAGCTCCTGAGAGCAACCCATTCTTTCACAAATGTTTGTGAAAACAGTCTGCATGCGTAGTTTTTATACACCTGTGACCATGGAAGTGATTGGAACACCTGATTCTAATAATTTGGATGGCGGAGCGAATACTTTTGCAATATAGTGTATATAGTTATTTTGGAACATCATATCAAATCTTAATGAGCTTTGTTGAGCAGCATCTGGAGATGTTCTACTGTCACTCTGAATCAAAAATTTTCACTTAAAACGTAAGGGTTAGTAGCAACATTATCAGTAACTTAGGTAAAAGTGAATATATAGCGAGATTTTGAAGGGCTTTCACTTTGAAATTCCACATCAGATGTGGATGAAATTTGTTGCGCAACATCTGGAGGTGTTCTACTGTCAGGCTGAAGTGACAGTATCCCCTGAAAATGTACCGTTTAGTAGCAACATTGCCAGAAACTTATGTGAAATTAACTTAATGTAGAGATTTTGGAGGATTTAATTTAGAAATTCCACATCATGTATATGGATTTTGATGCGTAACATGTCAAGATCCTAATCTGTCATCTGTAAGTGAAAGTAGTCACTTATGTGTTGTATTTATTTTTGGCCTAATCCTGCTTCGCTACTAAAGGCCCATTTTTACCCCGGTTTAAGATTTGACAATAAATGAGGAATCATTGATCAGAGGTAGAACGATTTAAATACATATTTAATTCATAGAAATTAAATATGGAGACAGAGTACATACCATTTACAAGATGTTGTTCTCACCGCGGTGGATAAGTCTGTCTGTCTGAAGTAAGTTTTACCAAGACATTCCTTTTATCAACTTTTAAACTCCTCCTGCATGGCTCAGTGGGAGGATGACTGACCCCCTCTCCTGCTGACCACCCCCTCAGGACAATAAAACTCCATGTTTATCTTACGCTGAAGCAGGAAGGGCAGACCTCACTCTGCTTTCCTCAGTAACCCCAACTAAGATATATTTTTAATTCTCAACACTTAGAAAAACCAATTGTTTTAATATCCCTGTGCAAATTCTCACTTATCTGAGTCATTGCAACAGCAAGCCTGTTTAAGGCTGTTGGCTATTTTTTTTAGTAATTATTCAGGCTAAACAGTGACTATGACCAAAATATATATTTCCATATTCACCAGCAGGCTTGAATAATAAAGAAGTATTACATAAAGCTGTGAGAAATTATTTCAACTAACTGAAGTCCACATGTGTAACAAAACAAAGAATAGAATAGGTTGATACACGTCAAACACATTGCTTTTATTTTGGAAAGTAGTCTCAGGCATTGCTACCGTAATGCATGGTGTTCCCATGACCTTCAAAATCAAGGGAGGGCTGGCATGACTGCCATGTCCACAGTGGCGGCTGGCTTGACCGCAGTAAACTCATTTATGTTCATTGGAAAATCGCCTCACTTTTCTTAGAAAATATCGTCTTACTCCCCCTCTCACCTGGGATATCTGCGCTGAGATTTGTATGGATGACAAGCCTTGTTTTGTCGTGTCTAAAATCAAATCTGCGTAAGGTTCTTAAGACATTTTATTCTGAAAAATGTGGTGCTTTTGCAACGCAGAAGTGACCACTTCCGGTCTCGGAATATGAACAAACGAGCCTCTTTTTCGTTTACGTTTTAAACCATTTTTGTTTTTTCTTACCCGAAATGGAAAATTAATTTCAAATAATTTTTCAAATTTCACTTTTCGCTTATGGACAATGAAAAAGACAAACGCTTTGTATTTCGATTTTATTTTTTGTATTTTAAAACAAAAATCAAATGGCCATTTGTTTTTGTTTTTTCAATTCCTGCTTCTGAAACGAAAATCCAATGACCAAAAGATACACTGACCATGGGCCTTTAGTAGCGAAGCAGGATTAGGCCAAAAATAAATACAACACATAAGTGACTACTTTCACTTACAGATGACAGATTAGGATCTTGACATGTTACGCATCAAAATCCATATACATGATGTGGAATTTCTAAATTAAATCCTCCAAAATCTCTACATTAAGTTAATTTCACATAAGTTTCTGGCAATGTTGCTACTAAACGGTACATTTTCAGGGGATACTGTCACTTCAGCCTGACAGTAGAACACCTCCAGATGTTGCGCAACAAATTTCATCCACATCTGATGTGGAATTTCAAAGTGAAAGCCCTTCAAAATCTCGCTATATATTCACTTTTACCTAAGTTACTGATAATGTTGCTACTAACCCTTACGTTTTAAGTGAAAATTTTTGATTCAGAGTGACAGTAGAACATCTCCAGATGCTGCTCAACAAAGCTCATTAAGATTTGATATGATGTTCCAAAATAACTATATACACTATATTGCAAAAGTATTCGCTCCGCCATCCAAATTATTAGAATCAGGTGTTCCAATCACTTCCATGGTCACAGGTGTATAAAAACTACGCATGCAGACTGTTTTCACAAACATTTGTGAAAGAATGGGTTGCTCTCAGGAGCTCAGTGAATTCCAGCATGAAGCTGTGATAGGATGCCAGCTGGCAAAAAATCCAGTTGTCAACTTTCCTCGCTCCTAAATATTCTTGAGTCAACTGCTGTATCATGAGAAAATGGAAATGTTTGGGAACGACAGCAACTCAGCCACGAAGTGTTAGTCCACGTAAACTGTCGGAGCGGGTTCAGTGGATACTGAAGTGCATAGAGCGTAGAGGTTGCCAACTTTCTGCAAAGTCCATCACTACATGATTCCAAACTTCATGTGGCCTTAAGATAAGCTCAAGAACAGTGCAGAGAGCTTCATGGAATGGGTTTCCATGGCTGATCTGCTGCATCCAAGCCATACATCACCAAGTGCAATGCAAGGCATTGGAGACACGTTCTTCTGAGTGACAAATCACGCTTCTTCATCTGCAAATCTGATGGACGAGTCTGGGTTTGGCGGTTGCCAGGAGAACGGTGCTTGTCTGACTTCATTGTGCCAAGTGTAAAGTTTGGCAGAGGGGGGATTATGGTGTGGGGTTGTTTTTCAGGAGCTGGGCTTGGCCCCTTAGTTCCAGTGAACGGAGCTCTGAGTGTTTCCACAGACTAGACATCTTGGACAATTCCATTTTCTCAACTTTGTGGGAACAGTTTGGAGCTGGCCCCTGCCTCCTCCAACATGACTGAGCACCAGAGCACAAAGCAAGGTCCATAAGGACATGGATGGAAGAGTTTGATGTGGATGAACTTCACTGGCCTATACAGAGCCTGGCCTCAACCCAATAGAACACCTTTGAGATTAAATATAGTGGAGACTGAGAGCCGTGTCTTGTTGTACACCATCAGTATGTGACCTCACAAATGCATTTCTGGAAGAATGGTCAAAAATTCCCATAAACACACTCCTAAACCTTGTGGACAGCCTTCCCAGAAGAGTCAAAGGCAGGTGAGTGAATACTTATACAATACAATATAGTGTATATTAGGTTTCTCAATGTATTGGAAACTAAATATTTTTTGTCATACACAGATAAAAATAATCATTAATATGAACTAAAAAAAATTACTAGTCAGTCTAAGAAGAAAGCACACAGAACATTTTTGTTGTGATCTTTCTATAATTTGGACAAAAGAGACTCTTAGTGGAACTTTGTCTTATTTGTTATTGGCTGAATGAATGTATCGCATAAAGCCTTGTTTTTCCGGGAAAGAAGGATGTCCAAGAATCAGCGAAAGTAAGTAGGCCTATGACTCTAAGATACAACAGTTAGATTCTGTCTCTTATTTTCAATATGAGAAGCCATATCACAAAGGATGACCAAAGTTTTATGAATATCGGGCTTGTTGAACTACAACATAAGAGCATCGTCCAGCTTTTTTGGACACACACACACATAATTTTGATAAACTTTACGGTTGTTTTATGTTTTTAATCCACTTTCACATTTTTAAAAGTAACAAATCTGTTATCAAAAGAAAAGTATTAATTGAACCTGAATGTTAAGGTGTGTTTTACATTGATCACATTCTTGTTCAACAATAGCTGCACGCTACCCTTTCAGAATATTAACAGTGACAACATCAGATGTGGATGCAATATGTTGAGCAACATCTGGAGGTGTTCTACTGTCATGTTAAAGTGACAGTATACACTAAAAACCATTCAATATTGACAGCAACTTAGGTCAAACTGACTTAACATGGAGATTTTGGAGGGCTTTTATTTTGAAATTTCACATCATGTAGATGGATTTCGATGAGTAACATCTTGAGATCTTAATCTGTCATCTGTAAGTGAATGTAGTTACTTGGGCAAACCAATTGTTTTAATATCCCTGTGCAAATTTTCAGTTATCTGAGTCATTGCAACAGCAAGCCTGTTTAAGCTTGTATGCTATTGTTTTAGTAGTTATTTAGGCTAAACAGTGACTATGACCAGAACATATATTTCCATATTCATCAGCAGACCTCAATAATAAGGAATATTACATAAAACTGAAATAAATTATGTAAACTAACTGTAGTCGACATGTGTAAAAAATAATAATAATAAAATACCCTGATGCACGTCAAACATATTGCTTTTATTTTGGAAAGTAGTCTCAGGCAGTAGGAACCACATCCGGTTTCCGGAGTATGAACAAACGAGCCGTTTTTCCGTTTCTGTTTAAAAGCTTTTTTGTTTTTTGTTACCCAAAATAGAAAATTAAATTCAAATAATTTTTCAAATTTTACTTTTCCCCTTTTGACAGTGAAAAAGATAAACGCTTTGTATTTCGATTTTCTTTTTTGTATTTTAAAACAAAAATCAAATGGCCATTTGTTTTTGTTTTTTCAATTCCTGCTTCTGAAACGAAAATCCAATGACCAAAAGATACACTGACCAAATACGCAATGCATTTTTAACAGCCACATTCCACCATGTTGTTGAAACTCTTAAAACAGCAAGAAGATATTTTTTGCTTAAATCCACACAGGGGATTAATGAATAAAGTGAGCTACTTTAATTAGTTCACTTCTATGAGAGCTGTTCCTTCTGTTTCTACTGCTGTCTTTCTCTCTATCTCTTACTTTCCTCTGACAGTCCATCTGACTTCCCTTCTTTCTCCCTTCTACAATCGAGCCCTGTTTGTCTGGAACACCTCCCAAAATTTAAACTATGGGCTTCACCTCCTCATGTGATTCAGACCATGATATCAAGATCATTGAGCAAAGAAGACTGACCAGGAAGGTTAGTCCTGCTCTATCAAATGCTTTGGGATCTGTTGCACGCAGGCCATTAACATTTCACCTTACATCTTAACGACTCACTTGTTCTGCCACTGTAGTGCTTTCATTAGAAACAAATGCCAACAAATACATAATACTTTATAATCCGTTTGTTGATTCTAGTCCAAGTATGAAATGGGGGGAAAATGCCTGTTTGTTGTCACACAAAAGATTTCCTTTGTCATCAGAGCACACCCAGTAGTCTGAAAAGTATATGTTGATTGATGTAAGGAGAGTGGTGACTTTGTCAGAGTGCAGCAGATAACTTGGGGAAAAAAAAAACAAGTTAGCCATTTTTTTTTTAAATAGCCCAGAGGTCAGGAAGAAAAGAAAGCATCTTGATCTATAAAATTGCATTTGGAATTTAAAAAGTAAGGAGAACCAAATGTGCCACAGTCCTGTTAATAAATCACATTTATTTACATGGTGTTTTAAATAAAACTGGAAATAAATATATGAATGAATATATTTAAATATATATTTAAAAAAAGTATTAAATCTATGGTTGTTCATTAATGGCAATAGTTTATCAAATACGCAAAAAATTACAATTATTGCTTAAAGTATGACTACAATGAATTAGCTTAATTTCATTATATTTCAATTGTAACTAAAATTAGAAATCATTGTGAGGTAAAATCAGATTTAACAACATCAGCATTTAGACGAAATAATGAAAACAGTTGCAGCTCCCTAAATACACCCTAAGATCTGACTGGCTATGCTGAACAATCCCCGTGTTTATTGCACAGTAATTCCTGCCCACAGACTTTGATGATGGATAAGGCTGATAGATGGATGAGATCATGACGCTTTGAATCCCCGTGATGGTACTATGTCTGTGTGTGGTATTAGATGGCAAATGAGGCCAAGCCATGCCCCTGTGATATTGGTGACCGGTCTGACTACGGAGGGCTGGGTCAGGAGGTCCAGATCGAGCACTTCAAAGCGTACGTGGTGAAACCCTCCGGCGCGTCGGACAAGGCTGTGATTGTGATCCAAGACATCTTCGGGTGGGAGCTTCCCAACACCAGATACATGGCTGATATGCTGGCTGCCAACGGATACATGTGAGTGAAGCTCGGTACTGCATGTGGACCGATAAAAGGCGTTGGGGGTTGTTGGATTAGTTGCAGTGGCGTTCACTTTGCACATTTCGTCCTGTGCAGTGCTGTTTGTCCAGACTTCTTTGTCGGGAAGGAACCTTGGAGTCCAACCAAAGACTGGTCCACATTCCAGGACTGGCTCAAAGACAAAAAACCAACAGACATTAACAGGTGCGTAGACTCCCAGTTCCGGTTATTTAGGTGGAATACGGCTGGGCATCATGTGGGTAAATGTTTGTCTTTAATCTTTAACCAAAATGCCCCGAGTCTGATAGTCGTTATCTTCCCAGAGAGGTTGATGCTGTGCTGAAGTACCTGAAGGAGCAGTGTGGAGCCAAACGCATCGGAACCGTGGGCTTTTGCTGGGGAGGGGTTGCAACACACTACATAGCCTTGCTTTATCCAGAAATCAAAGCTGGGGTGTCAGTTTATGGTATGTTCTTTAATCTGCCGCATATGTAGCATTGTTCACTCAAGTCGGGTTAAGAGCGGGTTGGGTGTGTTACTCCGCAGGTATAGTTCGTGAAAGGGAGGACAGGTACGCCCTGAAGAGCCCGACGCTCTTCATCTTTGCAGAAAACGACAGTGTCATCCCTCTTGACCAGGTACGTACTTTTTCTAAACTTTACACAATTTATAATCTTTAGATTTCATTGTAAAATAGTAATTTTAGTGCTTCTAAAATGGTCGCTTCAACAGTGCCTTACAAAAATATTCATATCCCCTTCACATTACATCCATAAAACTCAGTGCATATCACTAGAATTTTATACAACAGAGAAACGCTAATTGTGAAGTGCAAATGAAATACTGTTTGGGTTTTCAGCAATTTTAGTTATTTATTAAAAGGCAGCTTGCATTTGTATTCGGCCCTCTTTACTTATATTCCTACATTAATCCCATTGCAAGCGAATGCTTCTCGAGAACCCCTAATGACTAGTCCACGTGTATAATTTAATCTCAGCATATGTTGTTCTGTGAAGGCCTCAGAGGGTCGTCAGAGAACATCAGTCAACAAACAGCACCATAACGACCCATGGGAACCCTGGAGGAGCCTGAAGCTCAAAGAGATAGCTGCTAGTTTTGCACTCAACGAATCTGGCCTTTATGGAAGAGCGGCAAAGAACGCCGTTGCTGAATGACGGCATACACCTGGCACAGGGCTTTTAACTTTTTGGCTGACATGCGCAAAGCACTGTGGGTGAAAACTGATGCCGTACTTCCCTCTTAAAGGCATCACCACTGTGAATCAGCAGCGTCACCATCATGCTGTTTTTCCTTTTGTTTTTTTTTTCTAGATCCGAAAAGCTGTTTAGATAGATTTGATGGAAACACTGATGCAGCAGTCCTGAAAGCAAGCTTGTTAAGACGAGACTAGGATGGAGATCCACCTTCCAACAGGATAAACTAGTATGAAACGTACAGCCAATGGAAAGGTTTAGATGAAATCATATTTGCATATTCGAGGGGGATCAGACAAACCCCAGATCGTCCCATTTTGCAAATTAAATAAATTATTGGAGCCTTGATTCTAAAATGCTTCTCTATGCTTCTTCTCAAATGCAAATTATCTGACTCATCAGTTCATCCTCAAATAGTTGGTTCGACATCTTCAGAGATCATGTATCTTTAAAAATAAATGTATACTTCCTTAGTAACCTTCTGTCCACTATAGCAGCACACACACCACCATGATGGAACAGTCTCCAGGTTCTTTAAATACTCATCCATGACTCATAATGACTTTAGGGGTTTCATAAAAATGCCTTTGAATTTCAGCTGTTCAGGGTCTTACAGTAATGTACTACTTCCTGATGCTCGGTCACATTAAAAACCCCAATGAAATATTTTGTTTATGGCTCCAATGTGAGGAAAATGCAAAAAGGATGTTCTCAATTATTGTATGTATACCACTGAAAGACCACCGTGTCCTCAAACACTCGTTCTTCCACTCTTTAGGTCAGCGCCCTGGAGGCAAATCTGAAGGGGAAATGCAGCGTCGACTTCCAGGTGAAGACATTTCCTGGACAGACCCACGGCTTTGTCCACAGGAAGAGGGAGGACATCAACCCTGCTGACAAACCTCGAATCGAGGAGGCAAGGAAGGACACGCTCAACTGGCTCGACAAGTACATCTGAACGAGATGTAAACGTAAAGTTTGATCAAATATCGCCTTAGAATCCATATCAGGAACCAGATTGGCAATTGTGGCAGATGGGTTATACACATTTTTTTTGGGTTGATTTTACATCGTGACACAGATGTGTTTATGTTGGGAATAGGCCATCATTTATGAAAAAATATTTTAACCATCGTGAATGTGTGCCTTAATCACACTGAATGCAGAACAGAAACACTAAAAACAATAAAAACTGAGTATGCAGTGTTACTGACAAGCAATTATTTCATCTCAATAAAAAGTGAAGCACGTTGAAATTTCGGCAGATCAACATTTTATTGGTGACTTTGTAACGAATAAAGCTTGAACATTTTGTATCAAATGATAAATAGCAATACGCAGTGCGACGTGGACATGGAGCTTGAGGAAGTGCCAAAGACCTCTGGAACGGCTCACACATTCATCCCCTGCAGAGCACACCAGAACTGCTTTCCTTCGGAGCTTCAGTCTTCGCTCTCCCCTTGGTTTCGGATGTCATCTATCTTTAGGATCATTTTAACCACCTGGCTAGCCAAAATGATCTGCTGCTTCTTGCCAATCAGGGTCTCAATCACGTGTTGCTGCTTCATGTCTGCACAGGAGAAACCAAAGCCAATAAACAATTAAGCCCGTTAAATGCAGGGCTGTGTGAAACTGAGGATAAGATTGAAAGTCACGTCGGTAGATCGACAAATAAAATCAAAAAGATTCTCTCAACGGGGAAATTCAGATCAGAGGACAAAGCACAAGCTTGTTACCGTTGGTGTTTTTGTGTAAACAGTCGATGCCGAGGAAAGGGTTATTCTCCTTGACTTGTCTGGCTCTGACCTCAGCCATGGTCTGGATCGGGTTCAGCCCGCTGTTTTCAGCCAAAGCCATTGGAATGACCTCTAGAGCATCAGCAAACGACCTCATGGCGTACTGTTCCAATGATGGACACTGTAGAAGGAACCACACATTCGTTATAAAAGGTCTAAGCAGCTAACCTGGTGATCATCAAGGCTTTTCTGCTGAATCTAGAGTCTCGGTCACACCTTATCTGCGGCCTGGTTCACAGCGAGGGCGCACGCGATCTCGGACGCCCCGCCTCCATACACGACACGATTGTCTCTGACCAAATTGCGGATCACACACAGAGCATCGTGGAGAGCACGCTTAGCCTCCTCGATGATCTACAAAGAAACATGAAGGAGTGAATAAAAGAGCGCCACAACAAATGCCCAGTTTGCAGGGCGAGGCAGCGTAGGCGCTCACCATTTTGTTGCCGCCGCGGATGAAAATGGTTACAGCCCGGGTGTTTTTGCATTCTGTGATCACCAGCATATGGTCCTTGGTCGTGCCAAAGGAGATCTCCTTCACCAAGCCGGCGGCGCCGAGCTTCTCGGGCGTCAGCTCGCAGAACCTCGGCACGATCCTGCCCCCAGTGGCTATCGCTATCAACTGCACCAGAACCAAAGCAAACACTTAGCAGGACAGTACACAAATATCAACAATACACTCCACTATCAATGGGGGAAAAGTTGAAGAAAAGCGTGACTTTGGGGGCTTCAGCACGTTTGAACCACTTCTTACTTCGATCTCCGGCCCACCGACCCAGCGCACAGCCGGCAGCTCGTTCTGCAGCAGGAGGTGGTTCGCCTCGTCATCAAAGCCCCACTGGCAGATGGCCAAGTTAGCACCAGTGCTTTTAACCTAAAAGTCGACACGATGTTTTAAACTGAGTGACCTAACATGAACACTTATGTTATTACCATGACTACAACAATCAGCTCAAGCAGAGTCACTTTGGGCGTTTACCTGTTGGATCATCTCCTCAAACTTGTCTTTTTCATATTTCTGGAGGGCCTTGTAGTCCTCAACTGAGGTCACATCCAACTTATGCTTGGTCTTGGGCTTTGGGGGCTCAAACGGGCAGGTTAGAATAGCAATTTTAGCGTCTTTTATAGCCTTCAAAAGGAAGAAGAAAACAAAGTTATTAGTCCAGTTATGATGAAATTAAATCAAGATGTGGGTTAAGAAATTATCCATCCTGTTGAATTCCTAATCTGATCAAATAAATCCCAAAATATTTATTTTTATCTTGAGAGAGAAAGAATCCTCCTACATTTTTCATACATATGCGTACCTTGGGCATCTGAGGGTGGCTGAACTCCTTGTCAACTATAACGCCCTTGATGAGCTGCGTGTCCTCCAGCTTTCCTCCTACTTTCCCCTCCACCTTGATGAGCTCAAAGTCCACATCCTTCCTTTCCATGTCGGCCACGGTCAGGATGGCGTTCACTGCGATCTCAGCCATCTGTCTGTGGCACCGGTTAATTCTAGAAAGAAGTAACGTTTGAATATAACATGTAGCATTTTTAAAACTCATCCCCCCCCCCAAACAACTGAGTCAGAAAACAGAATGGTGGGTAATTTGATAATAAAAGGTTCTTCCAAACCTTTCATCTTAAACCCAAGCACCCCGTGACTTACATTTTTGAGCCCAGCGTTGTCATGGCGGTCTGGATGAGGGGTTCAGTGTTGTTGGGGTCGCAGGGAAAACTTTCGGCCATTTTGTCCAGCGTCTCGATAGCTACGCGCGCAGCTTGGTCATAACCATCGGAGATTCTGATGGGGTGGATTCCTCGGTCTAGCAGCAGCTCGGCCTCCTCCAGCAGCGCTCCAGCCAGCACTAGAAAAGCACGGATAAAATAAAGATGTGGACTGAATTAAAAGCTGGAAATGCCTTGTTTATTCCAGCTTTACCAGGAATGCTAGAATGACATTTAAGACACGTCTCCCTATGTGTGTATGCATGTATGCATGTACTTCAGTATGAGAAAGACGTTCAGTTCTGACTTCTTTCAAGGATCATTGATTTAACACAGAAGCAGAGCATGATGCATCAGACACCTTTAGTTTTTAAAGCGCTTCTAAAGAACCAGAGCGTTACTCCTCCCACATCTAATGGTTTGATTCCAACCCCGACCCGTTTGGTGCATTCCTTCCCCTTCTTGCCACATATCAAGCAAGAAATAAGGGCCACCAGCACCACAACAACAAAAAGAACTAAGACAGAAGCAATCATTAAAGCTAGTTGTTCTGCAAATAACAGGAAGAGGTTACTTTCTCCAATGGATCTGATAGAAATAGCTAGTTCGTCCTTTCGGGTTGCAAACTGACTGAACTAAGGTCTCTACTTATTCATTTCTGGTTCAGCCCCATCATGTCTGACATTCATAGCATACCTCTAAGATTTCTTTAGGGCATAAAGTGTTATTCTGTTGCATCCAATAAATGTCAAATGTGGCTGCTTAAAAAAGGAAATTAAACTGCTTTTGATTTATTTTGCTTTGGTTTAGAACATATGTTGGCTTTACCCCCCCCAAAAAAGCTGTGCCGGCAGCCCTACCGGATGTGTATTCATGTGTCCCTGCCACCGTTTTCTGAACCAATCCTTCTAGCAGACTGCATTCAGATGCACTGTCGGGCATTGGCCAGGTAACGCACCAACAACTCCAGTAGTTCCATCACCAATCTCATCATCTTGGGACTTGGACAGCTCCACCATGAGCTTGGCGATCTGGTGGTCCACGTCCATCATGCTGAGGATAGTGGCTCCATCGTTGGTGACGGTCACCTCTCCATCCTTGTCAACCATCATTTTGTCCAGACCTAATTGAGAATCGTTATAGAGGGATGTTGATATGTTTAACCATGTATATTAAAAAAAAGAAGATAGAAATTTAGAATAAAGCCCCACAGTAAACACTCAACATCTAAGCAGCTCATCGGCTGAAATGACAGCTCAACGTACCGTTAGGTCCCAAAGATGTTTTCAGCGTAGAAGCGACTGCTTTGCCTGCCATGATGTGAGACTGTAAAAACACAGCATTTACATGTTAGCAAACAATGTAATCTCTCCTTTTCGCACTAAACAAGTTGTCACCCAGGATGCTGATCTATACAGAGGCGATGCGCATCACCATGCACCATTGTGGGCAGAGCTCTGCGAAGCAACACCCCCTGGCTGAACGTCTTGCACGGAGCACATGGGCCTCCATGCTAGCATGACCACTTGCAAATCCGGCTAGCGTTGTCACGACACTACTGCGCATTCCGCTGGCTTTCCGCGGCTAATAGGAGCATGGACGCAAGCCCTTATGTATAAGCCCCTCTTAAACTCAACCCCAGTCAAAACAGAACCGTTATAACGGACAACTCGTTAGCCGCGATGCTAACTTTTTTTTGCTAGCTAGCCCATTGTACCTTCAATGCGTCAATGCCCGTTAGCCGAGTCTTCTTGTCCTGGTCTTTGATGATGATGAAGGGCCTGCCATATTCATCAAATGCCAAAGTGCCCATGGAGGACATGGTGACGGAGGATTTAAGCGACGCGGTAGGCGCTCAGCACTTAGAAAAGCGAGTTTTACTGATATTAAGCTGGAGTGCTACTGGACTGCAAGTCGCGCAGATCTGCCGGCGACTTCTGGAAGGCTCCACGGGCGGGGAGGGCGGAACCAAGTACTCAGAAATGTGCCTTACTGAATGCTAAATAACGGTCTCATAAAGGTACAGTGCACTCCGGTGCCTAAACACGAGAATTTATATGCTTTATAAATATAATATTTTTGTTATGACGGCCATTTGAAAGAATAATATAATAGTAAGAAAAAGTGTTGGGTTTTTTTTGCAACTTGGTTCATTCCGTTCACGCTCAATCTCAGTACGCGCACTGATCTCGCGTGAATTCAGAGAAAAATAAGAGTCCACGTAAAGGTGTTGACGAAAAGCCACGTTAAAAAGGTAAGACTTGCTCTGCAGAAAAGCTTCCATTAGTTATATTGTATGTTAGGCGGAAACCGGAAAATAACATTTCATTTTCGGGCGAACGGAACCAAATGTTTACGTAAAGAGTCAACGGTCCGCCGGAGTTAAAATCAGTTTACTTGAGTTTATGGCGTGCTTTAACTTTGTTTTATGTTTACGGTGGCTGCTCTCATTTCGGTATTTAAAGGACAACATCTAGAAATGTTGCTCCCACGTGTGCTGTTATGGTAACTTCTGTCAGACTTCTGTCTGTGTGCGGCGGCTGTCGACGTGAACGTCAGACGCAACTTCCGGATTGCTGGTAGTATGGTTCCGGCCAGGCTGCGGAGGCTTTACCCGGCTAGGAAAGTGTTTCTGGGGCTGTCTGTTCAAGTATGTTGGTAAGAGGATCAGTCTGGTGCAAATCTCTGAAACCGAGTGGATGATCTGATTTTTATGTGTTGTCATCGATCAGTAGCGGTTCTGTTTAATTGGTCACACTCGTTGCTGTAATTGAAACTGTTTTTTTTTTTATAAAGAAATAAACTTCAGAATTTCAAATGCAACGTATGGTGTGACTAAATAAAAAATGCACTTTGAAGGTGTTAAATATTTCTGCCATGAACTTACGCTCCATGCCAAAGCAGGGGTGTAGTTACAGACTTAGACATAAGTAACAGCAGGAAAATGGATCATGTCACTCCATCTTTACATTACTGAACTGTCTCTCTGTTTTATGAAGGGATTGATTTTAGTCTAGTTTTTCGCGTATAAGGGACTGAGTGGTCATGAATGAATGTGAAAATGATTGTAAGGCATACGAACTGTTCTACCTCTCAGATCCTCTCGGCTTAACAAAGGCAGGTTTTCTCAGCGGTCTTAGGACCACAACTATACAAGATAAACAATAAGGGTGCATATCAGTGCAAACAGGCTTAAATCGAAGGCAAGCTGACTTTTGCTCAGTTGCTCTGAAAAATGTTTTGACACCTATCCAGTAGTCCTTGCTCAGTTACGAGCCACAAGAACTGAAAGAAACACCTGAACAGGTGTTGAAACGTTTTCAGGAAAACTGAGCAGAAGTCCCCCTGCCTCCTGTTTGCTGTTTCTAAGGGTGGAGAAACATATATTAATCAGAAATATTACTGTTTGGCAAACATCTTTTAATCTGATTACTTTATTGTCTTTTATTTACAAGATCTTGGAAAAGTATTCACGCCCCTTGAACTACTTTACATATTGTCAATGGTATAACCAGTCATCAATGCATTCTACTGGGCTTTAATGTGCCAGACCAGTGGCGTCCAAACTGTTTGCCGCGTACGTGTGCCATGTGAGCATTATTGAGGGCCACAAATTAAGATTTGTTTCCTTTTTTAATTCAAAATGAATTTTCTTTTTGCAAAATGCTTTTATTTACAAATAAAAAGTAAGTATAATATTTTAATACAATAAAGCTGTCTGATTTCTGTAGAAAGGGAGCTGTAAATTATTACAGCTCTATAACATACAAAACATCTATACATCTATAACATAACAAAACAAAGAACTTGCAAATAATGATTCAAAACAATTTTTTTCTATTATCTTTGGCTGGATTTTTTAAATTTATTCTTGGGTTCAAAGAACAGGAAATGGGATACTCTTTCTTCAGAAACTCTTGCTTTATTCAGCTGGGTTGACTACATGGGTGCACTAAGGTCTGCTCTTGAGTGCAAGTCACTAAAGGTTTGTGATTCCTTTTTACTATGAAATTTAATTGAAGGCAAAACATCTGTCTGACAAAAGATGAGTAATTTGTGTTGTATTTTTCATTTTGATCTTCTTTGAAAAGCATTGCATCAATAAAGATATCACAGCAAGATTTCTTTTTATTTTCCACTGCATCAACCTCCAACCTTGAGGTGTGAAACCAAATTGGTGCCATGTTTGTATAGCGGCCGAGGGCCTCCGGTCTGCACTCTGGACACCCCTGTGCTAGACTAACACAAAGTGGTGCATAATCATGAAATTCAAGGGAAATGATGAAACATCAGGATAGCGTGGTGTTCATTTGTATTCAGACCCCTTGAGTTAGTACCTGGTAGAACTGCCTCTTCACTGAGGTTATAGCTGTAAATCATTTGCGGGACATTGTTGTTAGCTGTAAACACAGCTCATTTTTTTCTTTACAACGTAGTAACCTCAATCAATTTGGATGGAGGGCATCTTTGAACACCAGTTTTCAAGCGTGAACACTGACTCTTAATTGGTGTAAAGTTTGGAGTATGACTGAGGTACTTATTAATGAGCTTTGATCCAAACTAGGGATGTGACAGTATGATCATTTTTGCAACATTATTGCATATAAATTCATCCCAGTTATCAATATTATCACAGTTTTATTAAAATGGCCTGAAATCAATTTATCTATCTATCTATCTATCTATCTATCTATCTATCTATCTATCTATCTATCTATCTATCTATCTATCTATCTATCTATCTATCTATCTATCTATCTATCTATCTATCTATCTATCTATCTATCTATCTATCTATCTATCTATCTATCTATCTATCTATTTTGAAGGTAAAAAGAGGCTCTAAGCATGTTAAACAAGTTTAAAAATGTGTGTTTGGCAGTTTAGGTGGAGGTAAATGTGTCTGAGGCTCCTAATCTGAAGGTTTTGCTGGACATCCCGTTGTTTGCTGTGAAACCCTCTGGAAACCTCAAAAAGCTTTGCATTATTTTGTCTGTCTTACCGAGTCTACAAGCAGACCCCCAGCTACAATACTGGCAGTTCAAGGAATCTGAGAAGTCAGGAACAAGTTAAAGAGACTCTCCTTACCAGACCTCTCCAGAGATCACCAGCGTCAGCCTAAATGTTTGAGATCAGCCTCTAAGGGAGCTGGAGGCTGAGGCTCTCTCGTGTAGTTTTCTTCTGCATGTAGACAAATAAAAACATCTCTAAAAAGCCTCTATTAGGGCTAAGCGATATAGAAAAACAAGCATATCAATAAAATAGAAACCATATTGATCGAGATTGATAATTATCAAAAATATCCAAATCTATACTTAAGTGCTGCCCTGGCCATTTTATGCTGTTGCTTAGTGACCTAGTGTTAGATAAAGAACACACAGACGCTGAATTCAAACTCAACCCTTTATTCAACAAACTTTTTACCAAAACTGCAAGCATTTAAAAAAGAACACCTGCTCTCTGAACTCTTTGAAGGGGATTTTGTGTTTGCGATTGGTTGGGAGGATATAACAACTCTAGTATTGACCTACATGAGAGGCTAGTATGCAAAAGGGAGGAAAACTTTTTCTTCCATTTAACCTTTTATGGACCCTTTGTTTGCTATCGGACCACACGTCTATCGATCGAATTATATTGTTATTGAATTATGGTCCAGTCCTAGCCTCTATGCATAAATTCAAAAATAAAGCACAAATGCTAAATGTAGCGCTTGGTGTTCTCTGTTAGCCGGAAACAGCCCAATTTTACTGAGCATCTGAGAGGCTGCGTTAGATGGGGAGTAAAAACAAAGTGAGGATTTTATTGTTGTGGTTATCACTACAGTTTTATTAATAATTTTGTCTTAAAATAGTGAAACTAACTGTTGGGAGGTTTCTAAAGTGATTCTTTTTGAAGTAGGTCCTGCTGTATGTTTAGGGCTCTGGTCCTTCTAGACCACGTGTGTCAAACTCAAGGGCCGCGGGCCCAATCCGGCCCGTCAGCGCAATTTTTCCGGCTCTCAAGAGCCAAAAAAGGCGTATCATGTCATAAAGTAGAGGCATATATCCTTTTAAATTGTATAAAGTGGCTGAAACTGTGCCTCCTTTATCGAATGTTGATTCATTTTTTAAACCGTGTAGTGACAGCATCCTGCCACTAGATGTCAGCGTTTCCACAACACATTAAAACAACCCAGAAATGTTCAAAAATAGAAAGAGTGATGCAGAATGATGAGTTGCAGTGTAATTCATCCCAATATCAACTTTTTTTTTTTTTTTTTACAGATAAACTGTTTAAATTGGGCCTAAGGGTGATACTTTTATGTCACTGTGCAACCGGCCCTTCTAATGACTTCATGATGCCAAAGTGGCCCAATATAGAAATGAGTTTGACAGACGTTGAGGCTCCTCTCTGGTCTCAAGTTTTTTGCAGCCCCTAACTGGCTGTCTCAATGAGAGGTTTGCAGCTTCGGATATTTTTTATGATTTATAACCTACTTCACAGTATTTCTACCCCTGAGCTGTCTGCTGTGCTCCTCGGTCTTCATCACGCTGTTTGTTCTGATGTTCTCTAACAAACCTCCGAGGCCCGAACAGCAGGGTTTACACTGGAATTAAATTAGAAACAATTAAACAGCTAATTAAGGAGACTACGGAAAGCTTCTGGTTGCACAGAGTGAAGGCAGAAAGCAAACGCATGCCATACATGTCAGATACACATTTATAAACATTTCGTAAACATTGTCCTTCCGAATGTAATCCCAGTCAAGTTCATTATAGGTTGTGGATGTAACGTTCTGTCGTTTCTTCTTTTATGTCACACATTTATTCTAATGCGCTTGTTCTTTAGTTTTCTTCTTCCTTTCACTTTTTATTTAATTGCTCTTATTCTCTTTCAAAGCATCTGGATTTGCCTTTTTAAAGGAATGGTGCCAAAGTACCCTTGACTTCCCCTGATAATCTATCATTGGAGCAAAAGAACAACTTCAGTAAACTGTGTATTTATTATAATTTAAAGTGACTTTTTAAGGGGTTTCCTTTACGCTATGCTCAAACAGTAACATGTTTATGATGCGTGTTGTTTCACGTTTGCTTCGTCCTTCAAGTGTTTATTCACACAGGTGTATAGATCTTTTTTTTTTTTTGACAAACTAAGGTATGACTGAGCAAAAGAAAAAAGGTGACAGTCGGGACTTCCGGTGAAAATGTGGCGACAGTCAGCCTAACTGGGTGAAAAAGATTGATTCCTTAAATGTATTTATAAAAATGATAAACAAGGCCTATGTCTCCCTGTCTTTTCTAGCATGCCTTGTGAGGCCAAACCTCGTTTTGTTGTGTTGTACGGCTCTCAGAAGGGTCAAGCTCAGTCCATAGCCGAGGGCGTCGCCGAGGAGGCTGAGGAGCGCGGGCTGGTGGCGGATCTCTGCTGCCTGGACCAGAGCGAGAAGGTATCGGCCAACAGTCTTACACCAGCCAGAATGTAACTCTTGTACTGCTTGAGTTCCTGGACCCATTCGGAACAACATCAGGATTTACCTAAATCACGTGAATGCTTTGGAGGAACACTAATAACTAGTTTGCAATATATCTGGTTCCAGTACAATTTGGAGAAGGAGAGGGCCCCAGTAGTCTTTGTGGTGTCCACCACTGGAGACGGGGAACCTCCGGACAATGCCCTACGGTTTGTGAAGAGCATCAAGAAGAGGACCCTCTCCCCTGACCACTATAAACACCTTTTATATGCACTTTTAGGTACATCCTTTGCACCGGGGCATCAAGCAATTCTTTGTGTCGGTTGTCCGTCAAACTGTAATCGGCTCTGTAACGTTTTCTAAAACAGTGTTTATGGCAAATGTGAGCTCAGTCACCGCAGCATCATCAGTGTTTTTTTTTTCCCCCTCTGTCGGCTCCAGCTTTAGGAGACACAAATTATGCAAATTTCTGCAACTGCGGGAAGACAATCGAACGCCGCCTTCAGCAACTCGGAGCCAAACAGTTCTACCCGACGGGGTATGCTGACGACGGCGTAGGGTGAGTAGGCGCCCAGCTTGGATCGCGCTCTTCTTCTCTGTGCTGCAGGTGATGTATAATCCCGTTGGTGCTGTTTTCTCTAAGGTTGGAGCTTGTTATCGACCCTTGGCTTGAAGGACTGTGGAATGCCATTAAAGACGCCTTATCAAAAATGGCTTCTGATGGGAATAGAGACGATGCTGCCAGGGAAATTCCTGACTCGTCCTTACCGGACGTCCAGTTAAACCTCTTGAGCATCGGCGATAAACAGAACTACGAGCCAGACTCTAAATATGCATCTCCCTCGGTCGTTTCTGATGCCAGGCCAGCTTCGTCTGCTGTGAGCGCTGGTTTAACATCCCGGCCTACCTTCTCTGTCTCCACGCCGACACCAAAAACTCGGGCCTGCGGCGAAGGAGCCGCCCACGTTTCCTTGGCAGCCTCTCTGAGGAGCTCCCTGCCGCCGCTTTCCGAGTCCTCACTGAATGTCCCTGCTCTACCTCCGCCGTACCTAGATGTTACTTTTCAGGAAACGGACGCTGCGGAACAAGTGAGGAATTTTCAAGATAAGAGGAAAAAACAAGTGTGTCTGCTATACTTCACCTTTTATCCCATAAATGCCTTTTTTTTTTTTTACCCCAGGCTTTTGAACCATCAAGCAAGGAGACTCTTTATCAGGTGCCCGTCTCCAAGGCGGTTCAGCTGAGCAAAGGAGATTCAGTGAAGACAGCCCTTCTGCTGGAACTGGACATTTCTGTAAGCATCACAATGCAGTGGCCTCCCTGCGTATTGATCCCCCCTGGCAAAGAACTAAAAAGCCTAATGATAAATTTATCTTTTGTTGCATAAGCTCACCCGGAAAATTTTAGAAACTTGCAACCTTTAATTTGAGCACCTTTATTCAATCTCTTATGCTGTCTTCGCTTCAGCACACCCCACAGGTTTTCTGATGCATTTAGCTTTTTCCTTATTTGTGAAGATCTACACTCATCTGCCTTACACGAATATATGTTATATTCAGCAGCTTTTTGCCGAATGAATAAATCTACTCAAACGGTCTAAGTTTTCAGTGTTACATTATGCTACCATAAGAAAAGATGAATTTATTCTAAGGCCTTTTAGATATTTTTTTCAAACTAGGTGTGGAAGTTTCTGTGAGTTTGGTTGTTATGACAAAAGTATATGATCGCTGGTTCTTACATTCATTTTTTTGTCACCAGGGTTGCCCATCCCTGAGCTATCAGCCTGGAGATGCTTTTGACGTGTTCTGCCCAAACAGGGCAGAAGAGGTGGACCAGCTGCTCCACAGACTCGGCCTTCAGGACCAAAGGAACCATCGCGTTCAGATCACCCTAAGAGAGGATACAAAGAAAAAAGGCAAGATCACAAAAGTTGTTTTTTTTGGTTTAGGAACCATTCTTTTATGTAAACATGATCCAGCAGATTGCATGTTAATTTATGCTTTTTTGAGAAGGATTCTTGGTTAAAAAATGTTACCTTTTCACCTTCTGAGATTTTCTTTTCTCCCCTTTTAAAGGCGCTCAGGTGCCGCCGCACATCCCCCAGAACGTCCCGCTGCTCTTCCTGCTCACTTGGTGCCTTGAGATCAGGAGCGTTCCTAAGAAGGTACTGCACGCCCCAAGATTGCTCTACAGACACTCGCTCCGTTCTAGTTTAGTCAAGTTTAAACATGCACGTGTTGTCGCAACCGAAATAAGAGGAGACACACCGATTTCAGCAGCCAATTATGTTTTTTTTATTACATCAATTTAAGTTAAGGCAAAAGGGGCAATTAATAAAAAAATAATTATAGAACAGGGCGTGCATCAGTAAGCCAGTTGTGTTTGGGCTGGATTTTGTTTTTACTAAAGCGTGAATATGCAAGTAGTCGCCTGGTGTAAAACAAAGACACTCAATCTGCGTGCTGAGAGGACAGCCTCGGTCCTCAAAGTTGCCTCAAGGTGTAAATTATAACATTAATATGTTTTTAACAAGTTTCTAAAACAAAATGACTATTCTTTTCAAATTCTTTTCTTGGTTATATGTAGTTTGTAATTATAAAGCTAAAAGTAGAAAAAAAACTCCTTCTGGAAGATCCTGCTTGTTTCTTTTTAGGGGATTAATGTTAATTTATTTCTCCATAATTGGCAAACTTTAACTGTTCTTGTCATTTGGAGTAGATGAAATTAGTTATGTAATGTGATCAAAATGTAGCTGTTTCTTATCATTTTAGTGACTGAAGCTACTGGAGCTCAGTGTCTTTGTTAGGGAAGGCAGGGGCTCAAAGTTTGCTTTGATAAGCGCAGTGAAGGCTGACTTTACCAAGTCTGGGGCTGAAGTTAAAATATTCATCAAACTTTTCTGGTCGCCCGTGGCGCTGTAGAATTAAAATCACATTAAGAGTGTGAAAATGTCAAAATGTGGCAGTCCTGAGCTGTGAAAAAATGTCTGAGCTCTGGCCGGGGAATGTGTTCTGTACGAGTCTCAGCCTTTTGTTGCAGGTTTTTTTTGGAGATTGCTGTTTTACTCTTTGCTAATGCAGATCTCAAAACACCTTCCTGTAGTCGTCATTATTTTTAAAGATTGAAACATGTTCATATTTGTCATGAAAGTATCATTTCACAACTTGAAATGTTTATCTTGGAGAGCGTCAGCAGTTCAGTACTTAGAAATTAAAAAAATAAGTAACAAAGATAAAGCAAGCTGGTTAAAATGATCAGTTTTATTGTATATATATATATATATATATATATATATATATATATATATATATATATATATGAATGTTTATTCATTTAAGAGAACTTGACATTCAAATAGGGCACATGTGTGTCGATCTTCACAGGGTCAGGAGATTTCTACAAAAACTCTAAACTTGTCCGTATCTGCAGCCAAAGCACAAACGAACAAGTGTAAAACAACTGAAATGTGAACTCGTTCCAGTGATGGTGATGTGCGTCTCAACTTTGTTCTTCAGTCAGTAAAACGGATCATGTTAGTTTAAAGCTACAGTTTAAGTTTGCGTTTCCCTGGATGTCCTTGCAGCTGATTTTTCAAAACGCTGTGAATGGATCCTACGAATCTCTGCATTTACACAACTCTAACTGCCTGAGATTATTCAACCCACTTTAGCGTAATTAATGTTTTATTTTCCCCCCAATCTGGTTGTCATTTTAAATTGATTCACGGGTATAGAGGGAAGTTGAATAATCACTTCAAAATTATTTTTTTTTGTGCTTCCACTTGAAGTCTTTTAATTGAAAACACAGCCTACAGTTTGGAAAGGAAATAATTATGAATTATCTGGCATTTAATTTTAAACTTTAACATGTCTTTCCCAACTAAAACTCAATACCTGATTACCGTAATGGGCTCTCAGGAATCTGTTTGAGCATTAAAAGCCTGCCTTTTGCTCAGGTCTAATGACTTTTAATAATGGCTGAGGCAGTGCCACATTTAATAAACCGTCTTGCATAACTAGGCTATAATCAAAGTCTCCTGCTGTAGTTTTTGATGTCCGTCTATAGCGTCATTCAATGCACCGACATTTGCTTCTGCGGATGAAACCTTCATTATGAACACAGTGTTTTGTGTGTCTTTGTGGAGGCTTTTCTGCGGGCGCTGGTGGAGCACACATCAGACAGCGGCCAGAGGAGGAGACTGCAGGAGCTCTGCAGTAAGCAAGGCGCCTCAGACTACAACCTCTATGTGCGAGAGCCGAGCCTCGGCGTGTCGGAGCTGCTCGCAGCCTTCCCGTCCTGCTCGCCTCCTCTCAGCCTCCTCGTAGGTCAGACATGGCGTTGTTTACCTACTCATTTCCATGCATTTTCCAGTTCTGATTACATGCTGACGGGCACTCATCGTGGGCAGAAATGCTCTGTTACGTTGTGACTGCACCAAAGTTGTGTTTTAAAAGCAATAAGTGGATACACATGTTATAGGTGCAGGCTCAAATATATACATGCACCACAACTTCTACTTGATTTCACGTTTCTTATCTAGCTTTGTAGTCATTATTAAGGTCTTAGTACAATTCTCCTCGGATTTTTGGCCACTTGTTTGCTGTCTTTTACAGAGTAGTCCGTTCATTTAGCCTGTTTTATCCACTCCAAAGCCATTTTCCATGTGTGTGGGATTATTGTGCTGTTGGAACACCCTGTCATGTCTATGTTTCCACCAACTAGCTGTTGATTTGAGGAGAAGCTATGAAATGTGGTGGTAGTTAGTCATCATATCTCATCGCTCCGTCTACTTGTGCGCTGATTTGTAAAATACGCCTCTACCACTGGCAGAAAAACAGCCCCACAGCGTGAGGTTGCCACCCCCATGCTTGTCTGTGGGGATGTTGTTCTTAGGTTTGAACGCTCCAAATTGACTTCTCCATACAATGCACTGCAAAAAGGAAACTAAAAGTAAGTAACGTTTCCTTGATATGAGTGTATTTTTTCTTGATTTGAGCAGGCCAATAAGATTGTCTGCCAGTGGAATAAGATTTTTGCACTTAAAATAGGAACAATTAATCTCCATCATCTTATTTCGTCTTATTCTGTTGGCAAATAGTTTTATTTACCTGCTCAAATCAAGGAAAAATACACAAATTAAAATTGTTTTTTTTACTTTTAGTTCCCTTTTTTCCAAAGAACTCATTCTTTGTCCCATCTAACTGGGACATTTTACTTTAGAGGGTATTTTGCTCGTCCATGTGAGCAGCTGTGAGTTTTAGTTCAGTTTAGGATGAAGAAGTAGATTTTTGAGCAGGGGCTTCCTCCGTTGCCAGCAACCTCTCAGACAATGGCCTTGAGAAAATCCCTTTACTGAATATATTAACCAAACATATTCTCATCTGTGTGTGATAGTTTGGGTCACATGGCTGAAACCATGAATTGGTTTTCCGACAGGACAAAGATCCCAAACGTTCATCATTAAGAATTTGAGATGGCCTTCCTAAAGCCCCGACCTCAGCTGTTTTTGAAAAATTATAACCTCTACTTAAAAGCCAGCTCTTGCCGGGAAAACAAACAGTTGAAAAGTTGTCTCTGATCTGATCAGAAATGATTTTCTGATCCACATTTATCCTAATTTTAGTGGTGTCTCTGCCTCTGTGTGTGTGTGTGTGTGTTTTTTTTGTGTGTATGGTAATTTAAACCACCATGGATTAGATAAAAGCTACAATAAATTAAAATGAATGCCCCTAATTCTTTTCAAAATGCATTGAGGTTGTATGTTATATACCGGGAATATATAAAACAGGGCTAACAACTGCTTTTGTCTGTCATTTTTCCTAACAGGCTACAGGAAAAAAAAATCCCTGAAGATCACAGTTATTTTTTTTTACTAAACTTGTTTACCTTATTCTTCCTGTCACATAATCCATAGCAGTATGCTTTGTATTGATCCACCCAACTCCAGCAGTAGCATACCAATACACCGAATGTTTTCATTTCCTTCTCTACAATACTCGTATATGAATATTTAATGAAGAATAGGCCTTCTTGCTGCCGTGTATTACACTATTACATCTTCAGTAGATTTTTTTTCCCCCCTTTAATCTGACTTTGATTCGGTTTCGGTCAAGGCCACCATCTGTGTTAAGGAGCTGGACGGTTTTTCACTGTCACTGTGAATTATGTCCACTAGGGGTCACTGTAACCTCATGAAAGGAGCTTTCTGAGCACAGACTTGTGACTTGTCTCTTTTTTTTTGTCAAAGCTTTTAATCACAAACCGGTCACCAAGAAGACTCCCAAAGGGTTAACATTTATTTCTTTATTGCCTTTTTTTTTTATGTCCACCGGCTCCAATACTAGTTTAGTGTTATGATTTCAGGGCGTATTTCAAGGTTTACTATTCATCTACCCCGCCGCTAATAATTGGATCATTTCTCATGTTTCTTGGAGCCAGCTATTGGTCGAAAGCTAACATTTTCCTTCCGCTCGTTGAGGTAGTTGGCTGGTCGTCCCGTATAGATCCTAACAAGCTTTGAGTGAAACTTACCAGACAGTGAAATGAAGTTGGCTTCAGCTTCACGTATGCAAGTTGAGTTGTCCTCTAAAACAGCTGTGTCACAGCTCCTGGCCAACCCCAATGTCAGTTATTTTAGGCCTAACTTGCCAAGCCCAGCACCTTTTTTTTTCTTTTCTTCCGGTGGTGAACTGATGCAGAAACCGTCTATCCGGACAGTCCTGCCCTCGTGAAAAATGTGGCGTTGAGGGCCCCGCGGGGCAACAGCTGTTGGTGGGTTTGCAGATGAGCCTCGAAGCTTTGCAAGGACAAAAAAAAAAAAAAAATTGCAGCGGATCATAGGTTAATGGTCAAATCAGGCTCAGAGTGTCACCGGTAAAATGCTCCTCTGCAGTTTTTCAACTTCTCCTGGTTCATTACCTTCACCGAAGGGGAGGCGTTTGCTGATGGTGCTCACTGGCTGTAAATACCAGTGGGGGATGTATTTAAACCCAGATGTCTGTATCACCGCTTCAGGTTGGGTGTAAAAGTAAACTCGGGGAATAAATTGAGGGTGATTTCTGCCGCTCACAGCCAGCTCTCTTGTTATGTGAGCCATTGTTCTACAGAGTGTCAAATATAAACCTTCGGGGTCACTGCCTCTGGGAAAGAGATGTTCTCTATGAGCATCTCTTCGGTTTACTTTACCGGCGGGTTCTAGTGAAATGGTGCAGTTTACCGGTGAAATGGTACAGTTTAAACGTCCTACTGTTTAAGCTTGATTTTTACTTCTGCCACAGAGTAAATCTGATGGGAGTAAAGGGAATATGGCAAAGTAAAGGAGCCTTAGCCTTTTACAGTCTTTATAGTTTCCACTTTTATGCCATGTAGAAATGTTTCAGATAATCAAGAAAAACATTTACAATCAGGCAAGGATAACCTGAGTCCAAGAATGAGTTTTTAAAAGATAATTTCATTTATTCAGTGAAATGTTTATCCCAAACCAACCTGGACCAATGATGCATTTGTCTTTCTCGTTAATTCAAGGATTCCTTTTGATTAACCAGGTTGTTTTTGTTCAAAGTCTGCTGCCAAACCCAGGCCTGTTTACTGCCAGCACCGTAGAACCGAGACATTAGACGAATGGAACCGAAAAGACCCCAAAAAGCCACAGCTCGTGTCCCGAGATTCAAGAACGGGTGAGAAACAAAGCTTTTCAGGAGGCTTTGATTGACCTTGACAAAGCCTTTAACAGTCTGGAAATACAGCGTTTAAAAAAAATAAAGGGAACACTTAAACAACACAATGTAACTCCAAGTCAGTCCCACTTCTGTGAAATCAAACTGTCCACTTAAGAAGAAAAACTGATTGACGATCAGTTTCACCTGCTGTTGTGCAAATGGAATAGACAACAGGTAGAAACTAGAGGCAATAAGCAAGGACCCCACCAATAAAGGAGTGGTTCTGCAGGTGGTGACCACAGACCACTTCTCAGTTCCTCTGCTTTCTGCCTGATGTTTTGGTCACTTTTGAAAGCTGGCGGTGCTTTCACTCTAGTGTTAGCATGAGACGGAGTCTACAACCCACACAAGTGGCTCAGGTAGTGCAACTCCTCCAGGATGGCACATCAATGCGAGCTGTGGGAAGAAGGTTTGCTGTGTCTGTCAGCGTAGTGTCCAGGAGGCGCTACCAGGAGACAGGCCAGTACATCAGGAGACGTGGAAGAGGCCGTAGGAGGGCAACAACCCTGCAGCAGGACCGCTACCTCCGCCTTTGTGCAAGGAGGAACAGGAGACAGGAGGATCCCTCAGGAGACCGTCTGCCACCTCATCAGGAGCATGCCCAGGCGTTATAGGGAGGTCATACAGGCACGAGGAGGCCACACATGCTACTGAGCCTCATTCTGACTTCTTTTAAGGACATTACATCAAAGTTGGATTCGCCTGTAGTGTCTTTTTCCACTTTAATTTTGAGTGTGGCTCCAAATCCAGACCTCCATGGATTAATACATTTGATTTCCATTGATAATTCGTGTGTGATTTTATTGTATTTAATAAGAATATTTATTCATTTAGATCTAAGATGTGTTATTTTAGTGTTCCCTTTATTTTGATGTGCAGTAGTTACACTACTGTTTCTAAGGCTTTTGGATTGTAGAGTACAGTGAGAAACATTGGGCACAATTCCAGAAAACATGCAACAGTGGGGAAAATTCCTAGGAGTAACCAGCCCACCAAAATCACTCCCAGGAGTGCATCGGTAACTCCAGGAGGAGTCCCTAAGGAACCCAGAACAACATGTAAAGCACTTTAGGCAGCATTCCCTTAGTTGAGGTCAATGTTCATGAATAAACAGTAAGAAACAGAAGAGTTTTAGATCCAAAAATTGCATCCATGGGTGAGTTTTAAAGCCAAAATCTCTCCTGACCAAACGTACACAGAGACCCATCTCACATTTCCCAAAAGAGATCTTGAAAGGTGGTACTTTTTGAACTATTTGCCCCTTACTACCTCTGCTGTAAAACTAACGCAACATTTCAGAAAACAAACATCGCGCTGACAACACCGTGGTGAAGGTGTGATGATCTGAGGCTGCACTCGTGCCCCAGAAGCTTGACGGCTCGTCATAAATGATGGAGCCACAAGTTCGGCTCACCAGCAGAACATCCTGAAGTCTGGCCATCAGTCTGTGACCTTAAGATGAAGTGTTTTTCCAGAAGGATAACGATCTACCACACACAAGCAAGTCCATCTCTGAATGGCTAAAAATAACCTAAACGAATGTTCAGAAGTTGAACCAGATGGAAATGATGACCTTCGGCAGGCAGCTCATGCCCAGAAATCCTCAAAGCGTCTGGGTTTAAACGGTTCTGCAAAGAAGTGCGGGCCAAAAGTCCTTCGCAGTGACGTGAAAAGCCCACTGGCAGTTGTTGCCGCTAAGGGGGGCCACAGCCAGAAAATAGATTTAGGGACAATAATTTATTCCCCTGGACCCAGCTTGGTTTGGATAGCCTTTTCCTCTTTGTCTATAAAATTATTTGAAAACTGTATTTTGTGCTAATCCAGACTATATCTGTCTGATGAATGTATTTTCTTGTTGATCTGAAACATTGAAAGTGTGACAAACACGTAAAAACAAGACAAATCTGAAAGGGGGGCAAATACATTTCACTGTTGTGCGTCTTTTATCCCACAAATCCAGACCTGCTTCTTCCTGATCACAGTGAATGCACCACACATCACTCTCCTCTCATTTTTTGTATGTCATTCAAACCAGACACAGTAAAATGCCATTATAAAAGTTCCAATATATGTATTGATTTTTTTTTTGTGTGGAAACCGTTAGCTTCCAGGTGCTGAGGTTTTTCAACTAGTTTGAGGAGAGACTCTTCTTTAGCGCTAACAACCTCCCTGATTTCACGCGCAGCCAAATAAACTCTCCATAATTCCCTGAAGGTTTATACTTTTACTTTAAGCCATGTTGCTGCCTCATTTTCCTATCCGTAAAAAAGGGACTTTTGCATATAAATAGCATCAGAGACATACTTTAGATATAAAATAGATTATGTCGCGGTGTACCGTGATCGATGATCCTCCCTGAAAATGAGAATATCAGGAAACATAGCTGGGGGATTCTTGGACCAAATCTGCTGGATGAGAATTTTTCTTCTTCTTTCTTTTCAAGTGGATCATTTAAAATGCGCCCTGTAACCTGTTACTGCAAAAAAAAAAGAAAGAAAGTTTTGTCTGGAAAAGTTTTTTAAGAGAGACATCTTTTTAATGGAAGGGCGGTATTATCGTGTTGCAGCAACGCAAGATGATGGATTGATTTTGTTCTGCTTGAGACGTGTCCTGTCAGTCAGTGATAGAAAGGCAGCGACTGGAGCGCTGTGCAGGTGGAGAGGATCGTGTTAGGGTACATGATACACCTTCTGATGGAGAGGTGGGAGCGTTCACTGATGGAAAGGATTGGGGCGGAAATGGGAGAGAGAAAAAAACATCTGGATTTGTTGGATTATTACTTTATCACAGCCCTCTTGAAGAATTATTCGTTACCCTTGAAACCTTTGTGAGGCGGAAGAAAAACGGCATGTTGTTCAATTGTTTTGTTTCTCTTCTTCAAATAAACAGCAGTGTGCATTCATACACATTTACTCTGATACCCCTAAATCAATCCAACTTTTGTTTTTGCAATTCACTTTCAGTGTAAATCCAGCTGTTCTGTAAGGTTTGCTAGAGTGAGACGACAGCATCACGGAGACTAAGAACCCCTCCAGATAAGTCAGGGATGAAGGTCGGGAATAAACATCCCCAGCTTTGAACGTCTCATGGGAGCGCTGCTCCTACCAGCGTCTGAAAACACGTGGCAGCACTCTGAATCCCAACCGGGTCAGCTCACAAGAGCGTTGTGGAAGGAAGAAGAGCTGCCGTTGAAAGAAAGCAACGTGATGTCCTGTTTGCCATAAGCCTCGTAGGGGACACCGCCAATAACAGGGAGAAGGTGCTGTTGTCAGAGGAGACCAGAACCGAACTGTGTGGCCTTCGTCACAGTGCTGCTGAAAACTAAAACCACATTTAGCCACGGCTGCTGCTGCGTGTCAGGCTCAAGCTCAGCCGGATTTTAAGCAGAGCATCTGTGAACAGCTTTAACTGGACCAGTCTAACACATCGAGCTTAGATCTGAATCATCTGGAGACTCTGATTGTCTGGTTAATGTCATTATTTGCCGGAGACTGAGCTTCCTACCCAGACTCACAGCTTTTTATACTTTCTAAAAGGGTTTTGACCAGTATTGTCCTGTCTTAGCTCCATCCATCAACTCCAACCAGCTTCTCTGTTCCTTCTGATTAAACAAAAAACAGCATTACGTAGCCATCTCCATGTTTCACTGCAAGCATGGTGTGTTCAGGGGGATGTGCGGTGTTAGTTTTTAAAGCGTGTTGATCCCGGGAGCTCTGAATATAAATGCGTCCCACACTTTTTAGATTTCAGTTTCTTTTGGTGTGAACAGTTTGCATGGATAATTTCCTTTTCAAAACATTCATGTTTTGGTTTGTAACATGGAAAAAAGTGTAAACATTTCTAAGGGTTATGCCTACTTAACCATGTTTTTTTGTGTGTGTCTTGTAAACACTTTGAAGACATCCTTGATGTTTTAAACCACGCTGCTTCAGCTTAGTCCCAATTATTTCTGATTCTTTTAGCTTAGCTTCAGTGGTACAAACACAGCGATCACACAAGAAGCAAAACCAGCCACCGTTCTTGGCACATTTTCTAGATCACAGCTACTTTTCTGTGCATTTAGGCTTTTTATTGTTTGAAGGATAAAAAGCTTCAATCACTGCGGCCTCTGATCCATTAGATCATTATTTATATAGCTTGAGTTAGGTGGCATCATATCGCACTGAAACAGTTTTTTACAGAAATGGGTAAAATCCCAAATCTACTTTTACATACCCCAGTTCCTCTTTTTGGATGAACCCCAGTGCAACCAGTCCTCTGACCTTAAAACTTGTGTGTTAATTGATCGTTAACATTGACATATCGACGGTTCCCATTTCTCACTTTTGCTTCCTGCGTCTCTGCTTTCTCTGTGTTTTTTAGAACGCAGAGATATTTAGTCAAAGCAACAAATGGATGTCAAACTGCAGAGCTGCTTGTGGGGCGCGCTGAGCCTTCAAGACGTCGGGTGAATCCAAAAAAAAGAGCGGGGAGAAGCGGATTCAGTCCAGCTGTTTTGTCTTCGTGGGCAATTTAGCAGAAAAATGTGTTATTGTAGAACCTCAGCTGGTACATATGGAGCAAATTTACTCGTTCCTTCTTCATCCATCATGCAGATCCGTATGAAAGGCGAGCGAGCGAGCGCGGCCCATAACTCTCCACTTTGCCGGCGTTCTCGCGGCTCTAATGAGCGGCGCGGGTCGCCGCGCGGGGACCCAGCGCTGTCGCTACAGGGTCAGAAACATCTCGTACTTCTGCTGATTTCTTTGACACCTCGTCACGCGTATTACCTTAAAGAGGGCACCTTCACGGCCGGCGTTGCAATAAGCTCTGCATAAGCAATCCCGCTTGCTACCGGCTCCACATCTGGACGCCTGGGATTCTATAACCCCGAGTTTGTAATTTCATAAATATAGAAGTGTGTCCCAGAAACAAGACCGTAACCTGGGTGTGTGGGTGGGTGGGTGGGTGGTGGAGGGGGTTACTGAGGATAGATTGGTATAGGCAGCATGTCTCAGCGGACCACGATGACTTTCGCATATCTCTTTTTTTCCCTCCACCTCCCCTCTGCTCTGTCACGGGTGTAACGAGATCTTAGCGAGACAACAAGATGATTGACGTTTCTGCTTGCCTTTCAGAGCTTTTGCCGAAACTGCAGGCCAGGCCTTATTCAGCAGCAAGGTAAGGTGACAGGAAAAAAGCAGTTTGTTGTGTTTGTATGCAGGTGTTCTCCGACATCCACTTTTTATCCGGAACAACACATGTCCATAATGCGTGTGTCTTTATTTTGCTTCGACGGATTGTGAGCTATTACTTTTTTTTTTTTTTCCTGATTTCTGCTGGGTGCTTTCAAGCAGCACAAACAGGGAAGATTAGGGGGTCCCTGCAACGGCTGGGATGATTTATGAAGAAGAATTGGACTGTTTGGTCCCTTCAACACTTTGGCCTTCTTTTATTGCGGTGAATTATGATTGGTCTCTAAATCTTCCAGTTTATTTATTAGTGTTTATTAGGCCACTTTGGAGCTCAGAGTTTGCATTGTGAGATGCATTTAAAAAAAACAGAAAACTGTTTTGTTCTGCCAGGCTTTTATGTCCTGATTATATTGTGTTTTTTTTAATCCTTTTTATACTACGTATAATTTAAATGTGGCTTATGCTGTACAGGGCTTTGTGTCTGTGAAAGGCACTTTATAAATAATCTTTACTTATAGTCTTATTCCCACAGGGAAAACACCACGCACAAGTATTAATCCATCCTTTTCACATTTGTAACTTTACCAATACAAACTTAATGTATTGAAATTAATGTATTGATATTTCATGTGATATAACGACACAAATTATGTCATAAATGTGAAGGGGAAGAAAAAAAAGTATATCCAGGTTTCAAAATCCCTATACACAACAATCTGAAAAGTGTGGCGTGCATTTCTAATTATTCCCCGGAGTCAATACTTTGTGAAACCACCTTTGCTGCTCTTACATTAGGTGACTTCTAAAGGAAATTGGTTTCTTTGGTCTTTATTTTGCTGTATAAAAATAAAATAAAATAATAAAATGACACCTTTCAGATTTTCATTATAAAAAAAAATTAAAACCTTTACTTCATTTATGCTAAAATAGCGATTAAATACGCTGAAGTCTGTGGCTGTAACATGACATTTCGTGAGTCGCTACATATTGCTGGGTTCATTGCTTGGACGAACAGTTTTGAAATGATCTCACATTGAGGTCAGTCAGAGCGTAGCTAAAGATGGTTTTTAAAAATATCTGGTAAAAAGAGGAATTAAAGTATATTTATGGCATTCTGACACAAGCCTTTAATATGTGTGGTTCAGCTTAAAGGTTGTTACGGATCCTTTTTTCCAGATCCCATAATACATTTGTTACCGTGGGTCTGACGGGCATTTGTAGAGATTTTTCCCCCCTTTGTAACCATTGTGATCGGACAAAAAGTTCACAAATGATTGGAGTTTAAATATTGCATAGCCTCTAGCCAGTTGTGCTTAGCCTAAATAGGCCGAGCGTTCCTTCTTTTAGCCTCACTTAGCTCGTCATTGATTTGCTTGTCCTTTTAAGCTAGTGCCTATTAGACTTGCTTTAAAGCTCGCGTGGAACAGCAGCGTCTAATGCAATGTCAGAACTTCCCAGCTGCTCTCATTAGTCCCTCACTTTAGCAGTGCGCCGTTGCATGGGCGCGTGTGTTTGTGTGGCGAGGTGCAGAGTGGACAGGAGAGAGGGGTGGCTGCAGTTTATCAGATGGTGCGCAGACATTAGAGACCTGCATTATTGATGCTGTGGTCAATAGAGGTCTCCAGTGGCCCACAGGAACTGGAAAGTGAAGGATGAGTGGAGCACAGCAGTGCAGGAACCGGCAGTGGGGGGATGAAAACACAGAAGAGGTAGAGACACATTTACTGAAGCCAGGCAAGCAGAAAGTTTTACCATTATGGGCACGTATGGAGGTGCCAGAGTGCAAAGCATATAATGTAATACTGGGAGGGTTATTAGCACCGTACTTGTGTCTTTGGTTGAAAATATCAATTAACAGTCCTGGTAAAAAGAAAGTACACCCCCTGCTAATTCCAGGGTTTTCTTTGTTTTGTGCTAAATTTATTTTTAGGAGTTTTAAAGGGCTATGCTTGTTTCTCCCATGACTGCATTCAGGTGAAGATGGATCCACATATAATGTAAAGCTTTACACAAAAGGCACACAAGAAGGCGTCTTTCCTCAGAGACTGCATCCTGTTCAGCCGTGGTAGTGTTTCCTGACAGGTGGCCGTGTTTTGTTCCTGACCGCCATCATGCAGTTACCCACAGCAGCACCCTTCAGATTTTAGTTATTTTTTTTTCATATAATTCATCTTTTATAGCAGAAGCTTAGTTTCACATTGAAAAATTCAGAGAAATTCAACCTCTAACCTAAAAACAGCCACATTCGATAAACTAGAATACGTGTCCTGATGAGGCTCATTTGTCCGATTAAAAGTACCTTTCGGATACAAGTACCTTGGAGTGGGTATTTAACATCATTTTCATTGGGTGCACGTTTTTTGTATGAAAATTGAGCTGATGCAATATTCTAATCTTAAATGCTGTGTTTTTATTAGCTGTAAGTGGGAAAAATCATCATGCTTGAAAACATCGGTCCGTATGTGAACAAATGGGTCTGTACGTTTGTTAAAGGGTGGGATAAAATCACACGTGGCTCACTTTTTGACAGCTCTAATAGATCCTGTAATGAAAAAAGCTGAAGTATTTTTTCAGATTTATGTTTAACTTTTTGAAGTTTCTTAGAGCATTTAGGCAATTGTAATTAGTAACCCATGGCTCCCTGCTCCCCCCTGGGTATAAATATCAGGTGACACAGATGCTCATTTTTCTTAGCCATTCGTCAAAACAGGAAAGACAAGAAAACATGACAGTCAAGGTGTGACTATGTGTGTTTATTATCACAACTCTGGAAATGGCTACAGGAAAATAGCTAGTGGTCTAAACTTGCTGATATCTGCAGTCAGAACATCAAATAGAACATTTAAAACGAATGGAGAACTGTGGAAAAAAAAAGACTGGACGAATGTGAGGGAAATAAAAGAAAAAAATCTCCAAAACTCAATTTTAGAAAACGGCAGCTAATGTTTTTAGATGGATTGTGGAGCGTCTGTAAAATATCCACTTATTTTTTATTTCAGGGCTGTTCACACATCCTCACTCAGGGAGCCAATAAATGTAGCGGGTGCTGTGTGATCATCTTCAATAAAGAATATTACTCAGTAGACTGTTATCTACGGTAATAGAAATATGGAAATGATATATTTTTTTCTCAATGTTTCATATCCCACGCATTTGTTTCGGTGAGGAAACTTCATTTCCACCCTGTATCAAGTGGGATACACTTAAGCCTCCTGCACAACTATATATGGTTATATTACATTACATTTATGGAATGGGGCTAAAGAGAGAGGTTAAACTAACCAAAAATATTTGTTTATGTTTGGCAAAAGCTTTGAAAGATAAGCTGTTTGCATATTTTTTATTATTTTGAATGTCTGTTGTTGATTGTTAGAATTAAATAACGGACGCTTGAGCTTATGCAGCAGTACTTTACTGTGAATTACAGTGTGACACACCGAGACAAGCGAATACTAGTTTGAAAGCCACGTCAAAACGAGCAGCAAATGTTGGTCCAAAATCTGTTTATTAAAATGCAACAATGATAATGTCTGTTCCTCTTCATGAGTTTTTGGACTTTTTTAAAAGGGGAAGAAGACGGATGCCTTTAAGCCTGAACGATGGGGCATCCATCATCATCCTGGCAGAGGTGTTTGAAATGTTGAACCATCAAACAACACAGCCGCTTCTCTCTTGATCATAGTCTGTCCTAAAGGAGACTACGGTCATCCATAGATGTTCATTCAGAGTTTGTTTTTCCTTTATATATGAGTGTATTTTACAGTAATCAGACGAGCATACAGCCCCCCCCCCCCCCCCACACACACAAACACAATTTTTTAGTGACCAGGAAATGTTTGAAATGTTAAAAGTGCTGCAATCTGAAAAATAAATTATTAATTCCTTCTTTAAAGATGTCCTAATTAAAATACCATGTAAAATATATGCATTTGATAATAAATAAGTAATTGGGTAGAAGGGTAGATAACATTAAATAAAGCGTTTTTTATATTAAATAAGAAAAATAATTTGAGAGATATCTTTTTAGTTTCATAAAGGTCGGTTAATGATAAAACTATATTAGTTTTTTAGTGATTATTTTATGCTGCATGTACTTCAGTGCACCATGAAATATGATAAAATATTAAATATTATGAACTCTAATAAGTGCTTAGATACACTTTAACATCTGATTGGTTAACCTGCACATCCTGTCCACTTTAGGTTATGTATGTTATTTTCTAGATCATAGTAGTAGCTGCAGTAGCTGCAGTAGCTGCAGTAGCTGCAGTAGCTGCTGTAGCTGCGTACTCCAACAATGCCGATATGCAAAATGTTTAGTAAAAAGTTGTTCTAAATTACAATATAACAATATTTACATTTATGTTGTCTATTAATTGTATTTATTTCCAGTAATTGATTTATTTCTTACATGATGGCAGTTTTTGCATTTGAAAAACAATGGAAAAAAAAACACAATAAAATGGATTAGTTTCAATATTTAAATGATTTAAACTTTCCATTCATGGATGAATTGGAATAGGAAAGTTTCTGTTCTCTTGTTATTTTTCTTTCAAACTGTTGTTTTTCTCAGTCCTCTACTGATCTGCACTGCTGGCTGTTGTTCAGGATTTTCTTTCTCTTTCATACGCTTTCTGTCCTTCTCTACATGTATTTTCTGATGTTTCCACGCGCCCGTTCGCCGATGCTATTCTGTTTTGATCCGAACACTCACGGTTCCTCCTGTCTCCGTCTCCTCGCCTCCTCCTCCTCCTCCTCCTCCCTGGGCTCATCCCTGCAGTTCCCGTCTCAGGCATCCGGAAAAGCTGCGTTTCGTCTTCAGTGTGGTTGACTTCCCGGCGTGCTCCGGGAGGCCCGCGGGCCGCCGAGGCTTGTGCACCGGCTGGCTGTTTGACCTCGTCAATCCTGGCCTGGCTTTCCCCGTGAAGGCCGAATCTCCCAGCAGCCCGGCTCCACCAAAGGTAATCATTTTACAGGAGAGAATAAAACTGAGCGTATGCTGTGCACGTGTGAGCCTCAGCTAAATCATGTCTGAGTGCCCAACATCAGCTGATGAAGTGTTCTCCCCCACTGAAATGTGTCGGCTCGGATTTAAACGCTGTTTGCTACACGTGTTCTGCTCAGGAAACTCTGGAAACCGTGTAACAGGCATTAACAATCCGCTTTGGACCCGTTGTGTGTGCATCTAATTAGAAAAAGAAGAAATTGCAGACTCAATGGATTCTAGTTAAATCTCACACATTTTCCTCATTAGAGCATTTTAGAATAATGAGTAGATCAATTATTAGAAATGCTGGGACCAAAGTGGCTTCACAGCACTGTTGCAATTATGCTCATTATTTTAAATGATTTGTAATGCTTTCTGACCTTAGATTCATGTGGGTTTGAGACCAAACTGCTCCTTTCGACTTCCTTCGGACCCATCAGTGCCCTTTATTATGATTGGACCCGGAACAGGAGTGGCTCCGTTTGTAGGCTTCCTTCAGCAAAGGTATGACCTGTGGATGGCTGGCTTGATTGCTGGCAACCTGATCAAATAATGATGGCTCTTCCACTGATTTGCCTTGGTATACAGTTGAAACCAGGAGTTTCTATACACTATATAAAAAGACATAAGCTTTTTTCTCCTCACTGTCAGACGTGAAATCTGAATAAACCTTTCCTGTCTGTTAGATTATCAAAATTATTTCTATTTTCTAAATGCCAGAATAATGAGAGTGATCAATTTTTTAGGCATTGTTTTATTAAGTTACTTTCTTGAAGGTCAGACGTTTACATACGTTTTTGTTAATATTTGGGACCCTTGCCTTTAAACTGTGTGACTTGGGTCAAACATTTTGGATATCCGTCCATAAGCTTCTCACAAAAGTTGGCAGGAACTTTGGCCCGCTCCTCCTGACAGAACTGGTGTAACGGAGCCCGGTTTGTAGGTTGCCTTGCTCGCACACGTCTTCTCAGCTCTGCCCATCAATTTCCAGTGGTATTGAGATCAGGGCTTTGTAACGGCCACTTCAAAACACTTTTGTTATCCTTAAGCCACTTTGTAACCAGTTTGTCTGGATCGTTGTCCATTTGGAAGACCCATTTGTGTCCAAAGCTTCAACTTTCTTGCAGATGTCTTGAGATATTGCTTTAGAGTTTTCACATAATCTTCTTTTCTCTTGATGCCATCTATTTTGTGAAGTGCACCAGTCCCTCCTGCAGAAACACAACCCCATAATATTCTGATCGGCGTGTTTACATGATGCGTCTTTATTCTAATCAGCCCTTTATTCGTATTATTTTTGTCCACGTAAACGTAGCTGGTGTGGCCAAACAGTTCAATTTTAGTGTCATCAAACCACAGGACATGTCTCTAAGAATTATTTCCTTGTCCCTGTGTGCATTTGCAAATTGTAATCTGGGTTTTATTGTGTGTCGTCAGGAGTAATAGCTTCTTCCTGGACGAGTAGCCTTTCAGCCCATGTCGGTTGAGTCCCATGGTCTTTATATTTGCGTATGATTGTTTGAACAGATGAACATGGCACCTTCAGGCATTTAGAAATTGCACTCAAGGATGAACCAAACTTGTGTAAATCCAAGATTCTTTTCCTGACATCTTGGCCGATTTCTTTTGACTTTCTCTATTGTTACACAAAGAGGCAGAGTGTTTAAGTTTAAGTGTGCCTTTAAAGCATCCACAGGTGTGTCTCAAATCAACCCAGGTTTTTTCAATAAATAAGCATCCAAAGACATGACATCATCATCTGGGCGTTCCCAAATTGTTTAAAGACATAGTGATCGAAGTGTATGTAAACCTCCGAGTATGAAGAAAGTAATAGATTATTGTAAAAATAATCCTTCTCTCATTATTCTGCCATTTAGCAAATAGAAATAATTTTGGTAATTCTAACAGACCTAATATAGGAAACTGTTATTCAGAGGGAAAAAAAAGCTTGTGTGTGTTTTTTTTATAGTGTACGTAAACTTCTGGTTTCAACTGTACAACCCAGGGGAGTTGACTGATGGAAAAAGTACTCTTTTCTTTATCCTCAGAAGTCATCAATCATAAACTTTATGTATATATTTTTGTTGCTGAACTCATTGTTGTTACAGTCCTCTGCTTTTTCTCAAATTATATGTCAAGTTCTTGTGTAAACTCTTTGATAAACATGTTTTTTGCTAGGCTGATGAAATGGCTGCAATAAGAAACCCAAACTGCGTCGTATTCTCCTCCACGCTGTTTCATTTAAAATAGTGGAGACTTTTTGTTTAGAGGTCAAAATGAAAAATCCTAGCTTCAGCAGGCAGCCACTTCTGGTTTTCAAATCTATCTGGCCAACATATGAGTGGCTGAGACAGCATCAGAGCTGTTGTTGACCTTTCAGCGTGATGGCGGTGTTACTTCACAAGAGCTGTGACGTGTGGATTGGATGTGTGGATCCCTTGGGTTGCTGCAGCCGTCTCATGTGAACCTCATGTCCATAGAAATATGGGGAACAGATTTACTGAGGAAAAACAGATGTATATGTTCAACACTTCTTTTACCCACTGTATGAATCTAATTTTTACTCTGTAGGGATTAGAAAAAAACCCACAATGAATTCACAATAGCGTCCATTCAAGTTGTTTGTAACAGGATCTTTCCCTTCTGGACGATGAAATCTTTAAACGCGTCTTTAAAAGCCCCACATTGATTTGACATTCATGCACAGGATGAGCATATATAAAATGAAAAGCAACTGTTTTGACTGTGTCACGGCGGCTGATTGTGACTTAAGAAGTACTTGATGATAAAGCTAATTGTTTTTTTTTTCTTAAAAGCAACAAAAATAGTTTTAACAATCTTAAAAAGCACTGAGATGATAAAAGTTATATGAGTTATCTTCTAAACTCATTTCTAAAATGAACAAAATAAAACTTTTGAAGTGTTTAGAAGACTTTTTTATTTGCCCCCCCCCGCTCCATCAGTAGACCATGTCAAAGCCAATGCTTCTAATTATCTGTTCATGGTTAAAGAAATGGTAATTGGCATGCTTAAACTTTGCCTGTCACTAGGAGCGAATGCACTATTCTGAGCTCCCCACTTTGAAAGTGTCCTCGTCAAGAGCAACGCATAATGCACTTAAACCTGTGCCACTGCTGTTGGTTACAAAACGAGCGGCTGCCGTACGTTGCTAAAAACGCACCTGTCAAGTCAAAGTGGTGCAAACAGAGTGACGTGTCCTCATCCCCGCTAAAAATGGGCTACCTGCCATGAATATTCACCATGTTCAAGTAGTGTTAAGTGCACATCATCTTGCTCGTTTTTTAAGTAACCCGCAGAGACAATTAGACGTGACGCAGCCCAGTGCTTATAAAAGTCCACATCATGTGCATCGCAAGGTAAGGTGTATTAAATCTAGCAAGCGGGGGCTGTGATCACGTCGGGGATTATTTTCCGATGCCGTCCTCGTCCCAGCAGGAGTAAATCAGTCCTTCTCAGACGGGCACGTTTATGACTTCTGTAATAAAGAGCGAGGATTCAAAGAGGCACGTGGGGGGGCTATTGATTCGAGAATAAAAAGTCCAGAAGGTGATGGCTGTGTTATTGGCTTAAATCACTGCTTGTAATTGCCGACAAGGTGGTATGAAGGTATTGACTGTCAGCTAAGGAGGATGTAAGTACAGTCGGTGCCTGTCAGTTAGTTAAAACAACACGGGGCCACCGGTTGAAGACCACATTGCTTTGAAAGATAAAGGTGTTATTTTGATTTTCCACTTTACAAAAAAATGACAAACTTCTGCATTTTTTTATGGGGATTTAATGTGATAGACCAACACAAAGTAGAGCACAATTGTGTGCGGGAAGGAAAATGATACATTTATTTATTTTTCTTATATAAAATAAGGTGTAGAAATGTATCGGCAAAGAATGATACTACCACCACCACTGTGTTTTACTATGTCAACGTGGACGGACTCAGTGTTAGTTTTAATGCATTAAAGCTGTCGTTCTGTCGATTACCCAGATTCCCTTTAAAATGTATAACATAAATATGGGTTCTTCTATAACATACAACAATGGTTTCTAACAACTACAAGATTTCAACATAGCCACACTTTTTTAACTATATAATATTAACTTTGAATTAAATGGCTTTAAGCCCGATTAGTACCTGCAGTCAGCTTTTAACTAGTGATGAACCTCCATATAGCAAAAATAATATCACGTTTTGTACTTTATCTGGAGTTTATTAATAGTATTCGTCTTACTACTGATCGCAGGTCGAGGCCTGTACTTCCTTGAGAAGCCCTGATGTAGGCCAATATTTGTGCCAAACTGTAAACTGCATTTCTTATAACTTTCTCAAACCTGAGCTTTGGAACCCCGCAGCTCCCCCAGAGTGACCATGGGGTGCGAGTGCCTTTGGCCGGCACTGTAACTCAGAATTGCCCGCCGTCGCCCTGTCAGACAGCATCAGTTTGACTGACGGCGCTCTATCTGAGCTGATATTCTTGCATTTAGCCACAGCGGCTGTGAGTTGTCGGGGAGCCGAGTAAGCCTTCTCCCCCGGCCCTTCTTTAGTCAGACTGACATGTCTAAGTCGTGGGTGGCTTTGTGTAAATGAGGTTGCGCCCCAGTCAGCTCCAATTGTCTCTAAATCCCAGCGACGTCGGCTGTGTTGTGGCAGGTCTGCATCAGTGTGAGATTGCTCTGAGAGGTGACACGGCGGTGGCTTGATGGATTGGCTATGGCAGGAAAGCTCAGGATGGATGACTGGTCATCTGGGGTGAGGTGGTGTTGGACCCGCTGGGATGGAGGAGAAATGTAGGCACCACATGCTTCAGGGCGGAACAGGCCACACCTTGTGTAGAGAGCTTCGACCAGAAGCACAGTGCTCTGCAGCTTTTTCTAGTCTCATTTGTATTTATATATTATACCAGGGCACAAATATTGCTCTTGGTAATGTTAGACAAAAAGACACATGTAAGTGCTTTATTAAAGCGGGGGTGCTCAGGCATCAGTTGTCTGTCGAGGGCTTTGTTCCGTAATACAACCCGCAGTCCTTCATCAAATTCTTCCCTGAGACTTCAGTTTTTATTTTATTAAATTTCCTTTATTGATCTTTTTTTTCTTCCTTTCATTAAACTCGTTGCTTTTACAACAAAACCCTGCGAATCGATTTATCAGCTCAACTGTCCACTCCTTCTCCTCCTCCTCCACCTCCGCCCTCTTTCCTATCCTCCAGATGGTCCTGGAGGATTATATGAACCTGTCATGGAGCGACATTGTCGCAGCGTCTAACCCGAGCCTCCCAACAAAAGCCTCGCCGGCCGCCGCCGCCGCGCTCTGATAGCAGATAACAATTGCCGGTCTGTCGGCGGGACGGCGTATCTAGCCCGAAGGCACGAGGCGGGCCCTGTTTGGCAGCAAAACAACACAGGAACGATTCGATCTTCCTGCCTCTCCTTTTTTTTTCCGCCCCCACTGTTAATCAATGGCCATTTTCAAAAGTACTTTGTATGGGTTTAGAGCGCTGGTAACAAGTGAGAGAAGAGTCTCGAAAGGTCAGGGGCTCACTCGGTGGTACCAAGAGATTACAATGAGCCCCCCCCCTCCTCTCCTAGTCGTCTTGAATTGATTGTTGTTGTTGTTTGGGATTCTTTTTTTTTTATGGGAAATGGGATTGTTTTTATTCTTTCTGCTTGGCAGTGAACAAAAAAAATCAGCAAACCATATTCCTTTTAAACAAAAATGAGTCCTTAATCTCCTTAGCAGCACTGCAAAGCCTCTTCTTTTCAAAGACAAAACATCAGATTAGAGTAGTACTTGGGTATGGCTGCCAGCAGCATTCTTTCACAAAATTCTCATGACAGTTTGTATGAAGAGATATTTATCTCCCATTAATCATTCTGGCCATAAAAACCGTCTGACTGTGTGTCGGTGTAATTATGCGCTGCGCTTTCTCTCAGCGCGTCCTGAGCTGACGTGTTTGGGGGTTTGTTTGTTTTTTAAATGAACACCGCCACTCGGTTCTACCCTCATTGAGCCGCAAAGATAAAGATGAAAGATATGAAATGATTCTGATGTTTGCCAAGTCCTAACCTCAGCTTCCTTCGCAGTTCCTCCCTCCCGCTGATCATATGAATGGCGCTGAAAGGCAAGCGCTTCTGATTTAGACCCCAAATGGAGTGCTCTGTGGATGCCGCCTTTCCCCTCGGGATCGTATTGCAGGCTGTTATAGCGAAGAAGGGGGGGGGGGGGTGATGTGATTTGTATTCAGGGAAAGGCGCCGGTGTGGTCTACTCAGAATGGAACCCAGGTTTTTCATATTGGTATTGATCCCTTTAGGGCGGGCGGCGAGAGGAGAGGGAGAGAGGGAGCGACGAGCCCACTAAAATGAGTTTACTCGAGGCCGTTGGCAGATCAGAAGAATCTCGTCCAGGATGCTAATGGATGGGATCTGAGCGTGCTGATCCAGTCGGCCAGACAGCTTTGCAACAGAGCCTCCTGCACCCACATATAGTTCAGAAAAAAGCCTTTTTATTTCACCAGTTCACTTTGGATTTAATTAATAGGAGCAAAGCTTTGCTTCAGTATTCACAATCACACCTTTGTATTTTATTGGCTTTTTTTCCCTAATTAGTGTCTTGCTTTAACGGCTTATTCTAAAAATATTAATGCATGCACTCTTTACTTAAATCGGTCAGTGGCCAGAAAACCATACCCAGAGCTTAGAGTGCCCTGAAGATGTACGGTTTATAGTTACTCATATTCACTTGATTAATTACGTATAACTGCACTGCCATTAGCAGCTTGATAGTTGTTTGCCATTTGCTTCATTTCATCCATTTAATCAAGCAAAAGCAACAATATGATGATGATGTTGAATGAATCAATATACACACTGTCACAAACATACATTTCCACACGCATGTGTGTATTTTCTGCCGTGTAAGTTGCCTGCAGCCGTCAGGGTTTCTCTTGAATGTTTTTTCCGTCATCGGTGGCGAATCGCTGAGATGCATCAGCGTTTTAACACCTAAAAGCTGATTCAGATTCTGTTCATTTTACCTTTTCCCGTCCTTGGCTCTCGACCGTCCAACTAAGTGAATCACGTTGAGCCGAAGCGACTGATTTTCCAATCAGACGCCGGCACGCGGGCCGAGCTGGACTCAAAGACGGAGGAGGAAAGTTGAACCTTTAAATAATTGTAATGTGAATCACCGGAGACTTTGGAAATGTGTCTGAGCGCATGAAGTAATCATGTGTCTTTGGGTTTCAAAGTGGGGAAGCAGAACAGGTTCGCTCTGTGCATGCCGCTAAATGGATATCAGGCGAGGCGATGTAGCGGTGAAGGGAAATGGGCTCAGCCAGCCTGCATAGACGGTCATTTCAGCCGTCCACCTTCGTCTCCACCAAAGGGGTAACAGGCGAAGCCCAGTTCTGTGGACTCTCAGCCAGCTAATCGCGTCATGAAAGATTTGGGGTTAACTCTTATCTGGGAGAAAGCTGTCACCACGGCAGCAGGTGTGTGGCACAGATAACCACATCTTCATAGCTGCTTTGTGGCGCTGTGTGGCCTACAGGGGAATTTGGGAGGTTTGCCAAACCCCAAAGCCACAAAAGGAAACAGTTTTTGGGGACAGTTTTTTTTTTTTCCCTCACCAAAGGACAGTGGGACAAAAAACACACATTGGTGATGCACTTTGAGCCCCATTATCATTCCGAAATACATTTATTCTGTTTGGATGAAATCTAATCATGAGCGCATTATAATGTCCTCGTTTCTGCACACGCGGCCATTTTCTCGTGTTAAGCAGTTGTGGCTCTCGTTTTGCCGTCACTACAGCCGGTTTGTAATTATGTTGCTCCTCTTCTTTCACCTCTACCGCGAGAGAAGGACTCGCTCGCTTCCATCTGGCCTGTGTGTCTGCGTCTATTGATCGACTGCTAACATCCGTTGTTCGACTTTCAGAGAGGAGGAGAGGAAGGAAAAGCCCGAGGCCGAGTTTGGCGAGACCTGGCTGTTCTTCGGTTGTCGCTACAGGGACAGAGACTACCTGTTCAGGTAAGCTGGCGTGCCTGCCCCCTTAATTGGCCAACATCATTTCTGTTCTCTGTCTGGTCACATGCGTGCAGCTGTTGTCTGAAGTCTGTCTTCTGCAGGTAAAGAACTTTTTTTTTTTTTTCATCGCCTCAAATTAAGTCTAATCCAACTGGTTACCTCTGGAAGTCATCTGGTTAGTAAACAGAGGATATAGCAGGAGGAAATAGCAGACGTGGGAGAAATTGCTCTGCTAATATACAACCAAACTTATTTTTTAGTAACATAATAAAATACATTGAAGTTCGTGGTCAGGAAATGTGGAAAAGTTGTACGTACAACTTTCCCGTTTCTATTTACAGTAAAAGACATTTCATATTCTGAAACTGGAGATATAAAAAGATGAAAACATACTTTTTCTTTATAAGCAGTCAAATAACTGTGCCGTTTGTCATGACAAATTTCACAACTTTTGTGTTTAAAGTCACTTTTATCTGCTCTCTCTAATACCGGCCAGAAGTTGTTTATATAACAAAAAAGCAGTTAGATCCACAGTCCCTCCTCAGCTCCAGTACAGCCGCAGATAAAGTTAGCAAGCAGAAGGTAGCGGCAAATAGAAAGATTTCCCCTGATGCTGCTGGACACCAAACAGAACGTAAAAGTGGAGACGGCATCGGGCTCTAATTTGTCATCTGGACACAAGGCCCGCTCTAAAAGAATGCTAATGTGTGCTGCACGTCTGCTGCATGTGTAACCAAGCAACTAACTTTAGATGTCAACGTGCTTTATAGCTTGCACTGCGATTGTTGAAAGCCACATTCCAGGTGATTTAGGATTTACTAACCGTTTCAGATTCAGAGAGGCTGGACTTAATCACAACCTATTCTGTTCATTGATGGGAAAGTTCTTTGTTTATTCATTACTCTGACATAAACCGTGGGATTTGACCAAGGGTGCCTCGAGTCTTTGTCTCCTGGTATTTATTTTTGAAGAACTTTTAGTGTTGTGTCAGCGCTGTTCTGTTGCATTTCCCCCCAAGGTCCAGGATACTGGATAGGTTAACTAAATCAGGTCTCCTGATGGATGTCGCTCATCTGCACCTCCTGGGCTGCTGAATCTAATCCGTCTCAGGTACACCGCAGCTATTATAAGTCCACGATGGCTTTCACATCTGCTTCTTGTTTGCAAACACAATATTCCAACACATCCATTCTGCAGTTACTGGGTCGATGCATGCTTACCCTTTCAGCAGCATGCGCTGCAAAGGTGAGGAGCGAGCTGGACCTACATCGGCAAAAGAGAGCAGTGTGAGACAACCTGGCGGCCCGCAAAGCGTTGTACACATATATTACATAAAAACACACTAGATATGATGAAAAGTCTGTCATAATTACGCCACAAATCGCTTTGTACCGCACTTTGTCTGGTCCAAAATGTTTCCGTCTGCCACGGGACATTTTGCACCAGCTTGTTGTCAGTTCATTCCCCCTTTGACAGCTGACAAACTACAGTCATTTCTATATTTCTACTTATGGCTCTGTCAGTCAAACAAAACGTCCAAATGGGGACTTGATGGGGAATAAAATAGAACGAGGTAACACAAAGTTTTTAAACAACAATATACTAAATCAGAGGTTCCCAATGTGGGGGTCGGGACATGATTTGATGCTGATGTGCTGAAAGATTTTGTATTTCTTTATTTGTGAAACCGGCAACAAAGCATAACTTTACAAGATGCTCAACATTCCTCAATTTCAACGCAGGAGAAAAGCTGCACTTTTTTGGAAGAGGTCTTATGAAAATACTACTTTATTCACAAGTGTATTTTCAAAATATCATGACTTTACTCTTATAAATTCCCCTCCAAAAAATGAAATTAAATCCCACTTGCCAAAAGGGGGTCACCAGTCTGTGGCACTGTTATTTTGGGGGTCGTAGGCTGAAAAGCTTGGGAACCCCTGTACTGAATGAACTGAATGTGTTTAGTGCTCTTGTAGTCATACTGACCGCTCAAATGATTTACACTATAGACACAGTCACCCAATTGGGGTCAAGTGCTTTGCCCAGGGGCCCATCAGGCTAATCCTGGCCACGAGTTGCAGGGTGCAGCACTGCGCAGCTCAAAGGGGGAGCAGCTTAGACCAACAGTACCCGGTCATTGGGCTGTCCATGTACATCAAGCTAATACCCCACTAGTGATAGCTTATGTTGTCCAGGAGGTCTACTACTAAACTCTCACGGATACAGGAGCTTTACTGACATTTTTACGTTGCTCTCAAACATTTAGGCATCAATTTTAATGGAAACCCCTCTATAGACCATCTTTGGGATCACTGCTACTGGTGTGTAAAAGAACGTATTTAACGCTTAGCCGGGGGGGGGGGGTTTGGGGTTGCAAGTAAAGTCTTGGGGCTCACCGGGCTTTAAATAAAAAAACGCTGCACATCAACGTGTGATTGGGGAAACCTGGAATCGAACCCAGAGTTTGCCGATCTCAGCCCACCGAGCCACAGTCGCCACATACTAATACCTAAGATTAAGAATTAACATTTATTTGACAGTTCATCTTCATAATTCAAGAAAACACCTTACAACAAAAGATAAGTTGATAGGCCGTGGTTAAGGTTCAATGGTACAAACTTATTGGTATGAAGTAGAAGTAGCAAGAAATTAAATCTCAATGCATAGCTCTGAACTGGTTAAGGACTAAATAGACCTGGAGGCCTTGATACATAATGAAAGGAAACTACAATCCTTTTGCCTGATGGATTTTGATGAAGCAGCATTTTTTTACAAGATGTAAAGGATCAAGCAGCACTCTGGAAAGGAAAACCTTTTATTGCGTCCCTTGATGTGGAAGTAGCGGAGAGCATTGCTACAGAATGTGAAGGCCAATCCACAGGGTTGTTGCACCTTTTCAACCACACAGTGGTGCTTCATGCCAAAGTGGTGATGCTACAGAACACATCCCTGGATTTCAGTGGTGGAGAGTTTCATCATAGACGGGCTCCAAAAAGGATCTCTGGCTAAGGCGGCTTAGAGCATCAGCTGACACCCAGGTGACATCCAGACGCCGCTGGTGTGGACTGTTTAATCAAAAATAAGGTTGCAATATCGATGTACATCTTTAGCATCCTTTGTGCAAGGTAAATGGGTTGCGGCTAATAACCACCACTTCCATCACTGCCTCTTATTGCATATGTGCCACACCAACAGGATACAGATTTAGCATTAGCTCCACCACATTCCCTTTTGGACAATGCTAGCTTGTGCTCTTGAGCCGCTCAAAAACAAAAACACGGCAGGCTTTTGATTTGCAGGGCTTCATGCTTTGTATATAATTGCAGTTGCAAATACTCCATCTGGTTATCCAGTGGACGAAAATTAACAGGAAAAGGAGTGGTGTACTTGTTTCTTGCATCGCAATTTTAGGTTGTTCTCAGCTAACGGCTCTGTTGCACAGCCTCTGTCTCCCAAGCACGCCGCGTTATGTGAGACCAGACTTGGTCAGCTCAGTCAGCTGGCCGGCTTCTCCTCCAAAACTATCCATCTTTTGTCTTTCTCACGTCAGGAAAGATTATCCTTATCTCCACTGAAAACCAAATAAATAGATAAACGCCCTATATCAAAGCACATGTACCCAGAATTTTTTTTTTTTCTGGAGCAAGAAAGGCTGCTGGGAAGTTGCACACAGCCGTTGTCAAATGCAAACGACTAAAAATAAAAATGAAAACAGAGAGGTTGCAGATTATTGTACTATTATTACTGGTCGTGTCCAGGAGACATCTGTGAAAACCCAGCCCAAGGTGTCATGTGGCAGAATTTTTATCACCTTCACCAAATGCACGTTCCCCTTCAAAACCCTAAAGCTCTATTTTTTTCTCACAGAATGAACTTCATTTCAGACAGTAGATGACTATGACTTGCCTTAAACTGTCGTCTCGTGACGACATCCTCCCTCTTATTAATTTTCCTCGGCTTTACTGTCTCCTGATTTCATACTAATTGGTCAGCATTTCTGGTGAAAGCACAAAGTGTCCGCTGAATGCCCCTGCGCTGATGGAGCTCCTTTGAAAGATTAAATAGTGCGAATGGATTAGCATCGTTAATGACACAGGAATAGATCACAGAGGATGTTGTTTGTTCCTCTCAGTTTCTCCCATCCCTTACTTAAATACTCACTCGCAGCCAGGTAGCAGGCGTTGTTTGTTCACAGTGTGGGCTTCTCTGATGAACACCCCCACAGTGTTGACCAAAGTGATTAGTCTTTGTTTTATGAGCCACCCGTGAAGAGTTGTGCTCAATTTAAATAGGTTAGCAGAATGAGAACAACATGCCATCAGTTGAATGAGCTGCCCGCACTCATCTCTGCGGGTTTTTATCTTAACGTAAGTGCAATTTGACGTCTGCCGTGTTTCAGAACTTTGGTTTTTATTTTTTAGATGTACAAAGAGAAAGTTGAGCTCCCGTCCTTAGAAGGGGGTATAATTACGATAATGTCAACACAGGCTGCGATCAATTCACAGATAGTGGCCTGAATGGGAAAAAATAGGATGCGCTGCGACGTGGCGCAGCACTTAACGTCCCAGTTGGAGACTGATGCCTGTTTGTCACATCAAACATGCTTTCTTCTATTCTGCGCTTATCCTTTATCCCTCCCTCTGCTTTCCCAGCCTCTTTGCAGCAGCAGATTTCATGCTGCAGAGGAACCTTGACTGGAAAATCACACTGGGCTTGTCTTTGAGTCTTGGATACTGTGAAAGGCTTGTAGGTGTATAGACACCAGCACTAGTCTGGCATGTTCAGAACCCCCTAAATATTGTCTACCTCTCTGAACCTGGCCTTCATTTGTCATCTGCCTGTTTCCTCTCACGGTGGTTATCAAATCTGAGATGATTTATGCAGAGACCTCAAAACAACAAACAAGGCAATATCTGCCGCCTTGTTATTCACCCTTTTAGTTTCATACATCCAATTGAATGGAGTATGGAAAACTAACGGTTCAATCATGTCCAGGGCAACGTCGTAGAAGAATAATACCAACATAAAGTGGAAAATTCAACTCTGAAAACTTGGAAACTGCACCACAATTTTTAATCTTTAGTCATACTGAGGGCTGAATAGTCTTAAAATCGAAATGTGTTTATTAAAACGTTATGGTTATCTATGCTTGGCTCAACTGTACTGCAGATGAAATGTAATAATATACCAAGATATGTGTCCATACATATTCTGAGGTTGGTAGAAGCTCGGTTGCAATGGGTCCAGGCCAGTTTGCCCCTTCGCCAAGTCGTCTCCTGTTTTGTCCCTACCGGCTTTCATTACAAGTACATATGATAACCTATTTGGTATCCCATCTACATAACCAATGCATATCCATTTATGTATCTAGGTAGTATGTAGATAGAATATAGTGGCTCTGAAGTTGTGGGAATTGGTGGCCTAGTGGTTAGCACAAGGCGCTTATGTCCCAGAAAGGGTGCAAGTTCCCTGGTTCCAATCCCACAGACTGCCAGTCTGAGTCCCTGAGCAAGACCCGTAGCCCCAAAATATGAGCTTCGCAGTGGCTGCCCACTGTTCCCTAAGGGATGGGTTACATACTGAGGACAAATTTTGTCTGTCTTGTTGTGTCTCTTGTTGTGTCTCTGCTCTGTCTTCTGTAACCCCCAGTCGGTCGAGGCAGATGACCGTTCATACTGAGCCTGGTTCTGCTGGAGGTTTTCCTTCCCGTTAATGGGGAGTTTTTCTCTCCACTGTCGCTTCATGCTTGCTCCACTGTCCCTGTGGCTCTACGCTTCTCCAGGAGTGAATGCTGCTTGTCGGGACTTTGATGCAAACAAGTGGTTCGGTTCCCTTATATAGGACATTTTTGACCAATCTGTATAATCTGACCCAATCTGTATAATATGATTGAATTTGACTTTGTAAAGTGCCTTGAGATGACATGTTTCATGAATTGGCGCTATATAAATAAAATTGAATTGAATTGAATTGAAATTTCATTGGAATGTACAAATGTTGCACTTGAGCCCGAGTACAAGCCACAAGAATTCACAGAGTCCTAGATAGGTGCCGAAATATTTTCAGCAAATCTGAGTCAAAGTCTGGTCTCCTACGATTTAAGCCTGTTTGCCCCTGAACTAATACTTTGTTGAAGCATCTTTTCTTTCACGTAGAGCAATCGAGCTTCTTTGGTAGGACTGAGCATCCGGCATCTTGATTTGGCAATCCCTGCCCGTCCATGTTTAAAACATTCCTCAAATATATCATGCAGCAAGGACATATTTTGCCCACAGCCCTCTGAGCCACACTTTTTTTTTCAGATACAGTTGATTGTTAATTTGGATTTATTTGTAGACTTACAGTGATGCAGAAAAGATCAATCAATCAATCTTTATTGTCAACTACAATTTGCATTGTAATCGAAATTACAAAAGCCTCCCTCAGCTTTGTAGTGAACACTGGAAGATTTTTGACAAAAATCGTCTGGTATTTTAAACTAATACCAGTCTAAGGAAGTGTAATAGGTCCCCTTTAAGACATGATACATAAACCAGAATAACCCCTATTGACAGATATTTTTTGGATTCACATCATCACATTTTTTCTTCGTAGACATGACCAGATTATAGAAAATTACTTTAAAACTACTGATCGTATGATGTACCTACAACTTTGTCACTTCTTGAAATGTATGGATCTTCAGCCACACCTCCTGGAACTGTAGATTATCTTTCCCATGTTAAGAAAATGCCAGAGACACCATGTGGTCTCTAAATATCACTCCATGTTGGTAAGCCATATGGACAAAGGGCTCCCTGCTTTGCAATCTGCCTGGGAAGTTGATCTCGGTACGGCTTTCACAGATCAACAATGGAAAATGACACTTCAAGATAAAAAAAAAATGTTCAGGGAACTTAAAACAAGATTAGTACAATTCAAACTATTTCTTAGAGTATATTGGTCGCCACATAGATTATACAGCGCCTCCCTTATACAGTCACCTAAATGCTGGCGCTGTCAGACTGAGACAGGCACATTGATCCATATGTCAAATCGATTATACTAAAAGAAATTCAGTTTTCTCCCAGATTGTTCATTTAGGGGGACCCATCTCCCCTTAAACATTTGCCATCCAACACCGCTGAATGGGTCCAGACCGCATTAATGTTGGGGTGCAAACTGAAAGCCACCTCTATTCCACCCATTACTTTATGGTATAATCAACTAGGCAGATTAGCTGCACTGGAGCGCCTTTCATACAGATTACTAAATAAAATGGAGATCTTCCACCTTAAATGGGGCCCATACCTATTTAGACTGCAGGGCCCAAATTAAGAGTCGCGATGAGGGAGGCACGAAGCCCCAGGGGGGTTGGATTTGACAGCAATGAGTTGATTATGTAGTATGGCCCACACAGATAAAAGTTGGCCAAACTGTGCTACAAAATATTTTAATTTATGTGAACAGGGTCCTGCCCCCCCCATTTATTAACTTTCTTTTTTCCCCCTAGATCCCCCCTTTTCCTATTCTGTCTACTGTTTAGTGTTTGTTCTCCATTATTCTGTCACTGTACTGATGTAATTGCTGGTGGATATCGCTTATACAGAGAATGGACAGTGTTGTAATGAAAATTCAATAAAATGTTAATCAAAGATATAATTATTGATCATCAAAGCGCAGGCAAAACTATAAAAAGACAAAACAACGAATAGGTGAAATGACCGGCTCTGCCCCAGACATTGGGAACAAAACTTAGACTAGTTACTATCACCAAAAAGTGCCACGTAAGTCGCCATTTATACTTTCCTTCCAATTCCCATAAAATTGATTGGATTGTTAAGGTTCATCCTTTTGTTCCTGTTGATAAGGTATGGAGAATTCTGCCAACCACTTTACATTGAGATAATAATGCCACGTTGCTGTTTAGATAATCTTTAGCTGATATTTAACTAGTATTTGCATCAGTCTGGTTGAGCCTCAGGCGTATAGCTAGCCTGTCCAGCCAGACTAACAGAGCATAAGTCAGTCTGGTAAGGCTCCATTCCCTCCGACCAGAAACAGACTGGACCAATCACAGCGCGGGAGGCGGGACTTTACGATGTTTCACTCTCAGCGGCAGAATTACCCATAATGCAGCAGCACGTTTCTACTACAATAACAGTGAAGATACGTATGGAGATTTTTGTTGCTTGGTGCCTTGGAAGATTAAGAAAGTACATGTGAGTACTCCATGTATCCTCTGATTTTTTTTTTTTTAGACAAAAAACTGCCAAAAAAAATCGTTGACTAGAGTTTGCTTGATGGCATGACATGTTTCATGGACTACAAACTGAAAAAACAGAGCGTGCCGCTTGGAGTTTTTTTGCGTCACATCCGTAGTTATCCAATTGGTTCTAACCTGATGATGCTAGCCCTGTTAGTCCCGCCTTTTAAATGGGGCTCTACCAGCTCCTTAACAGACTGATACGCAGCGTATATGTTGTAAATCAGTCTGGCTGGCCAGGCTAGCGTATAGCTGCCTCCAACAGGTCAGCTGTAGAAATGGATGTTTCCCTATTCAATGTATGAATGTGATAAGTTGTCCACTGACAGAGGCTGCTTTTCTTTCTTGGTAATCTGTCTCACAAATCGACACACTTGTTGGTCAAACAGTTAAATATATTTTAGCAACTGCTTTCAATTACAGCCAATGTAATAAGCCTTGCAGGAGAGCCTATAAATTTGGATATTTCAAAGAAGACAAAGAAAACACGGCTCACCGCTTTAGTATTCACACCACTGTTTGTGGCTTTATAAAAAAAAAAGGCTTATTTTAGTCTAGGGGTTACATCAAAACATAGACCCCCTAAGGCAAAGACCTTTACCTATGATCTTAGAGCTGTGGCTTATGTAGGAGTTTGGCTTGGTGTGTTTGTCTGTGTGTGTGTGTGCGCTCTTTCTGACTGCTTAGCTTTAAACAGGATGTTCTGTGCTACAGTAAAACCTCACCTCCCTCAGGACCTTCCTCATCTTCCAATAGCACCCCAGGCCCTTTAAAAAACATTGCGATATAAGAGCATAAAGTTGGCAAGCAGAACACTGACGGGTAGCAAGGTTACACACAACTGGAAGGATGGCAGGCCTGATTATAAAAGATGGGTATAACAGTGACCCGACCTCGCTTATGAAATCTGTATCCTTGTTTTGCATTTCTCTTGTAGCGCACGTTAGATTGGTTGTCTGGCTCCGTTTTGATCAAACATCCTGCTTCTGATTCAGAATGCTCGGAGGGTGCGTTTTGGCTCAGTGAATCATGGCATTGCCATTTAGCAATATGCATGTGCTATCAGGGAAGGGTAAAAATAGGCCGATGGGGAAAAAGCAGGTTATCCAGTTTCTTTATGCAAAATCTTAATTTTTTAATCCACAGTGTCATAAAGCGCTGACCAGAGCAACTGGCTCCACCTAGGATCTCGACACCTACACAGATCTGTTTGTAGGCACTCGGAGGTGTGTGTACGTCTCTTAATGGGCTGCTCTTCCTACCCTGATGCTCCCATCACTCTGGAACAAGGGAAATCTGAGCTCATCAGACCGCGTGACCTTTTTCCAAATTGAAGCCTTTCTTGGCTTTAAAGTGATAAATGCTTTCCTTAAGGCTACCCATTTGTTTTTTCTGACTGGTCTACATTTGTTACTATCCCTATATTTCTTACAAACAACTCCCCTCAATATTGGTACCCATTTCATTTCAATGCAGAGAAACAGATCATCAACCAAACATGTTCAAAAAATGATTTTACCCAGAAGTCAAACATTGGTTGGAATGTCAAGTAGCAGGTGTAATCATTTGACACCACAGCAAAACATGATCTGGACCTAGATGGATAAACGGTTGTTGTCAAGGACAGTGGTGAACTGGTGCTTTTTTGTCCACAAAGTTTCTGTGGCATTGATGACTATAGACTGGCCTGGCCACTCCAGGACCTTTGTTTCCAGTGTTTTAGCATTTATATTCAGCATTTATCTTCCTCCAAACATAGGTCAAGGTGAAGTTGATGGCCAACACCTTGAGTTTAGGCTCATCTGACCACAGCACTGTCTCCCCAGCTTTCTCTCGGTCATTTAGATGTTCCCTGACGAATTCAACACAGGACAACATCTACATTTAACACATGTAACTTCTGTAGCGAAGGGCTGCAAGTTTTCATGGTGCATTGTGTTACCTGTAGGTATGAGCTAGTATCAGTTTCTATGAGATATCTTTGTTTTTCATGATTAGGTTTTTTTCTAAACTGACAAAATGTGTTTGTTTGTGTGAAAAAAAAAGGATAATAGGAGCCTTTTGTTAACAGAATGATCAGTCTTGTCAAGCAACAAGTGGGAGAGAGGCAGCGCTGTGTTACCTTATGCTCCAGTCATGCCACCACACTTCCTGGCATTTCACTGATGTAAAACCTTACAGGTTTTGAAATCATTACTGTTGTTGCACTTTAATACCGGTTAACAGCCAATGCCTGATTACTAAGGGCGTTCTTGGTGACCGTGGCCCCAATTGGGTTTAGATCTCTGACCATCTCCTCCTGTGTAATTGTTCGCTAATCCTTGAATTTTCCCATCATCATTCTTCGCACCATTAAGCAAGACCTTAGATGGAGCTCTTAACTAAGGACAGTTGATGGTCATTTATTATTTTCCCCTTTTTTAAATGATCAAAACAGGTCTTGTCACTTTGTTACCAAGGTTATTGCTAATGCCAGCCCCTTCCAGCTTTATGCAGATGTTCTGTCTGCACCCTGACCTGCTTTGACAGCTCTTTGGTCTGTGGGCAGCTGTGCTTTCTGTAAATAATTGATTGATCTTTGTGCCATATTGGAATTTCACCTAATCGCGTGTAAATTATCTGTTGCTTTCTTGTAATCAAAACCTTTTCTGGCTATTTGGCTGATGTCTCTCCACATCGAAATGAAACTGTCACAAAAACAAAGTGAATAAACTTGTAAAAAGGGGTCAAATACTTGCACGGACTGAGGAGCTGATTACGGCATCATTCGGAGCTGAATTTCATCATCTCCGTTTGCACCAGCAGCTGAAACTTGTCTCTCCTGACTCGAGTTTTAACATACTGAAATGACTGCACTAATTGCTGTCGGGGTACGATCTCGTTCCAGAGAGGAACTGGAGCACTTTGTGTCCAGCGGCACCCTGAACCACCTGAAAGTGTGTTTTTCCAGAGAAGACAGGAAGGATGAGCAGGAACCTCCCTCAGCAGCACAACCCAGATATGTCCAACACAATCTGTTGCTCTGCCGCCAACAAGTCAGCGACATCCTGCTCAGACAGAACGGCTACATCTATGTCTGCGGGTAAGGCTGACACGGATCTTATTTTCTTCCTAATCCATCCTGAGTGTTTCCTTTCCTTTTCTGCTCTATTTGTCATTTTTCCCAGCATCCATCTGCCAAGGGTGTCTAGTGTTCTGGTTGTTTCCCTATTCAGCGTGTCATTTCTCATTGTGTGCGCACAACAATGGCAGAGCATCTCTGCCTCTGCTCGTCCCTGTCTATAAACTCTTTACATGTGTTTTTTTGTTCTGTTTTTTTTTTGGCAAATCTCTTTGTTCTTTGACAGATGGTATTTACTCATCCATCAGTTCAGATTCATATTGTTATTAATTTTTTTTAACTACAAGGCTATTAGGATAAATTGACAAGAGAAAACAACTGACCATGTACAGTCAGCACAGCAGCATAGAAGATCCATTTGCATTTATATGCAGCTTTTTAGCACCAGTTTGTTAGAAAGGTGAAGAATATTCAGAAATTTGAAGAATAATCTTGAAATATAACTGCAAATGATGGCAGTAACTCAAATGACTCAACTTTTCCAATTTCCATTGAGCACAAACACAAGCTCCAATAAATGAATTATTCTAGGATATATACTGAGTCACGTATTATTCCTATTAATCCAGTATAATCAAACCTGTTTAAAAGCTGTTTCTGTGTCTGAGCTGATTTTGTGTCCTCATGTAAATCCAGTCTGATTTGATTGTATTGATGGGTGTCGTCCTGTGGTGATCCGACCATCTGTTATGGAAAGCAGTCCAAAAAAATAGCCCTTTTGTCTTTATTACTGGGATTATATGTTTGAACACATTTGGGGTTTTCTGATTGAGCAGGTAAGGTTTGCCGCGGTACGAAAATGATTTGAGTAAAAAAAAAAGAAAAACTCACTGTGTGCTAATGTTATGATAGACACCATGATGTAAATTAAAATGGTTCAAAATGATACAATGAATAAACTCAATAATTAAAAGTGTGTGATTTATTAGCTTTCTGAAGTGAACAGTTTGTTTTTAACTAAATGATTATCTACAGATGTCTTTTGAGAAGTGTTTTGTTCCTGTTTCTTTGCCTACATGGATTCCCAGTCAAAATCCCCTTTTCACACACATGTGAAATAATAATGTGAATAATAAAATAAAAAAACCAACCAAGCTGGGCTTCCACCTTCTCAATGCTAGGTTTTGTGCCATGACAGTATTCACGAGCACTTTTGATGCCATTTTCAATACAGTTCAATCTGCTGAAAGTCTTTGTGTGCATGGAAAATATCACACTTCTATGTCAGCACTTTGCAGATGTTTCCACCTTTTATCAGTCTAATTTTAAAGTTCTCTGCTAATGTCGGCAGTGTTTTTTTTTTTTATATATGAAAAGATTTTGTTGGTGAATGAAAATAAATCATTCTTTTTAGCCCTTGTGTGCTGAAGTGCCTTGCTTACAGATCACACTTTTTAAATATACAAACACCAGTCACATAATCACAGATTCCTCTGCTGTTGTTTCCTTCGCTGTGATGCAGCGCTCTGTTCTGTTTATAGTTCATACGTACCCTGCCGTCCTCCCTCCTCGCAGCATTACAGCACTTGTTTGTCTCAGTCAGTACAAATTGTCCCTGTCAGAACAAAGAAAACATGAAACACTCGTGGGTATCAGACATGCCAAGTCCTGTCAGCGTTGTAAAGCTGGTACTGTACATATCGCATTATTTTCCTGGTGTTCCTCGCTCTCTGGCTTCCCTCCTCACCTGTGAGCAAATTACTTTTGAAACATCAAAACCACGTGAATTTTTGCAGTCATGAAATATCTCCATCTGTCTGCCGAATCTCTGCAGCAGCAAGTTTAAGGATTTAACTATTTTCTTCCGGGGGATATTCTGGGAACGGCTGCAGCTGCTAGTTGCAGGAAGTGTCGGTATGTCACAGTGCGTACAGTGCCCTGCAAAAGTATTCACACCTCTTCAACTTTTTTATGCAGTGTTTGTCACATTACAGTCCCAAAATTGATGTTGTTTGGATGTTATGTGACGGACCAAGACACCATAGCGCGTATTCAGGAAGTAACAGAAAAACAATACATGGTTATTATAACCATAAGTAAAATTGTGACTAATTGCCTTCAGAAGTCAGCTAATTAGTAGAGTTTGTCAGTTTACGCACCACTACTAACACAGCTAATCAGTGAAGATCTCAGAGGTTTGTTAGATGAAATATAAGGGAACAAACCAAGGAACACATCAGACAGATCAGGGAGGATGTTGCTTAGAAATTTAAGGTTTTAAGACATCATCCTACGCTCTGAGCACCTCACTGGGCGCTGAGACAGTATGGGTCAAATACAGACATGGCTTAAACACACTGGAGAGCGTTAATCTGAGAATCAGACCAATGGTGAGTCTGGAGGAGCTGCAGGGATCAATGGCTCGGGTGGGGAAATCTGTAGGCACAAAAAGTGTTAGCTGTGCACAAATCTGAGCTTTATGGAAGAGTGGCAAAACGCCGTGTGGCAGAAAACTAACAATGTACGCTCTGAACACACCACCCTTGGTGTGGAGCATCGTGACGGGGGGTGCATTTTGACAGAGAACCTGGTCAGAGTTGATGATAATATTGATGGAGATAAATGCAGCGCAATCCTAGAAGAAATCAGGTTCTTTCCTTCCAGCAGGGCAATAATCCTAAATATAAAACCAGAGCTGCAATGGAATTGATTACATCAAAACATATTCATTTCTTAGAGTGGCCCAAGCAAAGTCGAGACTTAAATCCATAAAAAAAATCCTGTGGTAAAACTTGAAAATGCGCTGTTAAGACATGCTCCATTCAGTCTAACAGCCTTGAGCTGTTTTGCAAAGAACAGTTTGTAAAATTGTCATTCAGTCAATGTGCATAGTAGACGGTCCCAAAAGACGTGAGCTGTAGAACCACCTTTCACTTCGGCTGCGGTGAAAGGTGGTTCTACAATTTATTGACTCGGGAGGCTGAATACAAATCCCTGACACACCGTTGAGATTTTTAATCGTGAAAATCATTTTTAAAACAGCGTCTAATTTTCCTTCCACTTCAACTGTATTCACCACTTTGTGTCGGTGTCACTTATAAATCTGTATATATATATCGGTGCATATAATATGAGCATAAATACTTCTGCAAGGCGCTTAAGGGTGAATGAAAGAAGAAAACAGTGGTCCAACCATAATGCTATTTTCTATAACAGATGTGCCTTTTCTCCCTTCCTAGGGATGCTAAGAACATGGCCAAGGAGGTGAATGAGACCCTGGTGGAGATGATTAAAACGGAGCTTCAGGTGGACCAACTGGAGGCCATGAAGACACTGGCTGGGCTTCGAGACGAGAAGCGCTACTTACAGGACATCTGGGCCTGACTGTAGATGACCAGTTAAGAGATTTATGCGGCATCTGCTGGACTGAAAAAAAGGAAGGTTAAAGATATATATTTAGCCTTCTCAGCTGTAACCTCTTGATCCATAAAATTGTTGGTGCAGACGCCTGAAGGCAGTTTGCGCCAGCCAATGTCACTAAGATGGAGCGACCCATGTGACCTGTGGATATCAGTTCAGTCCACCTTCCTTGCCTTTGCTGTTTAAACAGAGCTGACCTTGGTCAGTGCAGCAGTGCTGGAGATTAGCCCTGCGGTGTGAAAAAAAAGGCTTTTAGTGTAGACACGACTTCTCGGTTTGTCCTCTCTGATGAAAAGGCATTTATTACTGTCGGCCTTAATGGAGTGACTTTGATGAGACTGAGAGCGGGATACTTTTTCCCACCTTGACAGCACATCAATCTGTAAATTTTTTAAACCGCGCGCACACAAATAAAAACGATTGTCATTCAGGGAAGGGTGAAATTGTTTTTCCTTTTCTTGTTCTTTTCATGTTTGTTCTTGTTGCCAGTGCCAGCTAAATGGAGCGCCGTTTCACTTTAAGGTCTGCTTAAAACCGAGTCTGTCTCTGCTTTTGCTTTTTTTCCCCCTGTTTCCTAATTTAGAAGTATGTTTGATTAAAATGTTTTTGTTTTTTTTCAAAATCAATTCTCCCTAACAAAACAATATAAACTATCCTTTTCATGTTAGTCAAAATGGTCAAATAAAAAATATTTGATAATACTTGGTAATTTGCAGTGCCCTCCAGACTTATTGACATACCTGTAAAAAGCCTCTAATTAATTATTTTATTTGAGTCAGAAAATCTCAGTGAAAATTATAAAAAAACAGAAAGAAAATGTTGAAGTTGAGTAAACTTATGCACTGAGGAGAATACTCTCACTTTATGGATTTTCTTCCCCTCACAAAAATCACCTCTGCTATAATTATTGGCATCTTTACAGTTCTTATAAAACAGAGATTTTTTTTTTTGGAAAACGTATATTTTTTTCCAGATTTATACTTCTATATGAAAGGCTGCAGATATAGTATGTCGGAAATTTTAATTAGTAATCCATGACTTCTCTTTCTCTGGTGTGTGAATATGACCCAAAGCCCATTTCTTTTAGCCACTGCCCTTTAGGTTGGACAGGGTGACAAGTTCAGCTCACCAACAGGTGGAGAAAAAGAACAAGGAAAAACCCAAAGGTCAGTTTTGAAGAATTGTAGCACAACAAGGCTATATGGGGTCACTGGGTCTTCATAACAACCATCTGCATGCCAATTGTTTGTTTCAGTGTAATCCCAGGGAACTTTGTGTTTAAATCAGAGGAGAATAAGTTTAAAGTTTTCAACAAAATAAGCGCTAAATGTGTCTGTTATGAAACAAAGGATAAAAGTGTGGCTAGCACCTAATGTCCGCTGTTAAGTGTGGTGGAGGATCTGTGATGCTGTGGGTCTGCATCTGTTCAAAAGGTCCTAGTAACCCTGTTAGAGTCCTTGCCTTCATAAACTTTGAAATGCATTAAAATATAAAATAAAGATCTAGTGTCTCCTCAGAAAACAGCAAACTGCTTGTTATTAGATCTTCAATAGGTCATTGATAAAAAAACCAAAAAAAAAACATTGGACCAAATTACCTCCGAAACGCATCACCAGAAATTAAATCACCTTTCTTCCATAACATAATCCCTAAAACTAAATCCTCTAAAAAGCCTGCAGGGTGAAAAAAGAGGGAAGAGAATAAAGAAGGACCCAGGGCTCTGGATGGTCTGGAGCAGATACTTAGACTTAGACAACTTTATTGTCGTTTTGTATGTACATACAGAACGACATTTCGTTGCATACAGATTTCGACAGTGTAATGGGATTGCAGGTGGAATAAGACAACATTACAATATAAAGTGCAGCATTGATCAGCTGTAACAATGCAGGAGAAAAACAGTGTGCAAGAACAGTGTGCAAAAATAATGGTGCAAAAATGCAGTAAACGCTGGGTTGTGTACTATTTAAATGGATAATAAAAGTTCGGTAACGTAGGTAATGCTAAATAAGGATACAAATGTGATGCAAAGTCCAGTTTAGAGTTCAAAGGAGGAGTCCAAAGCCCTCCAAAGGAATTTTGTTTTACCCCTAATTGCAATCTCAACAAGATTTAAAGATTTAAAATCATTTTTTTAGGGTCAGATTTCTGCTGATTAGTGGCTTTCCAGAGATGGAGAGAAATGAACATGTTCCTTGAATGGAGGTTCTTTAGTACAACACAAAAAAACCCAGTTTAATTACCGATGTTTGTTGTTTTAATTTTAGTTTCATGGTAAACAGTGCTGCAAACATCCAGTGACTTTGGCCATACATATTCATTAAACTTTAGATAAAAGAAAGTAAGCAGTACAGAAAACATAATTTAAGTAAGACTGAAACATATTCAGGCTTTGTTGCTGAGCAAAACAATTTAGGACATTGCGTGCAGATTGTATGCCTCACAAATATGTAAGACTTTTGAGACAGATTTTTACAGTTTACAGATTTTTTTTGCTTATAAGAAAAAACAAATATATTTGGTCATTTTGGCAGATAAATAAAAAACACTCTAAAGAATAGGTTCGCATTTTCGAAGACAAACAAACAAAAAGACATTTTTCTTTTGTCCAATCTGTATGGCAAGCCTTGTTTATTTTTATTGAGCCATCATTTTTGTCTCCTAGTTTGCAACTACAATGCTCTAATAATACATTTGGCCGTACAATCCCAACATTGTGTTCAACTAGTTCAAGATATGCAGCTACTAATGGTACTTTTTTGCCAACCAGTGGAGCAAACGTCCTTCTAGTGTGCTAAAATACTGCACTAGTAGCTCAGAGTCCCACCTAGCAGGCTTTTTGATGCACTAGTCGACGACTGAGGCAAACTGTGCCAAACTAATCTTGTTGGTATTAAAACCCCCAACGTGTAACCTGGTTGACATTGGTATTTGAAGGCATAAACAAGACTCAAAAGTCATTTCAGATGAGAAGAGCAGGGACTAAGATGTATTATTTATTTCTGAAGCACGCTCGGCCAACAACAGAAGGGCTACTCTGGTTTTCCGCCATAGCTGTTTCAAAAGTAATGACGCTGGGAGACATCCGACACAGATCTGACGCGCAGTGCTTGACGTCAATGCCGCACCAAATCCGTGCGTCATTTTTTTAAAAGCTCACTGTTACGCTGGAAATTGTTGCCTTGTGATTTATGAATGCGGAGAGGCAATGTCCATTTTCGCCTTGTGAAATGTTTCAGCAGAAGTGGGTAAAAGTCGGGTTTTTGTAATGGCCACCAATCATTTTGTTCATAAAATTAATGTATTTGAATTCTATTTCACTGTTTAAATGTGCTTGGATTAAAGGTTGGCCTTTTTCCTGCAGTTTCACTGTCAAACTATGAGACCGCAATGTAGTCCATATTACCCTCATCTAGACATTTTTATTTTCTGCTGAACTTTAGGAGGGTTATATCATTAAAGTACTAAAAGCTCCATTAAATCTCTAGTTTAAGCATCTGTCTGTTTAAGACCCCTCTCCGCTGAAAGGTCCAGGATGAGTTCAGGTTGTCCGGCTGATTGGTTCTGAGTGGATCGGACGTAACTTGGTTAGCCACAAAGCAAGCATTATGTAAATGGGTTTCACGCTGATGCATTAAAGGAAACAAGGTGTCTCGGGCTTTTCTGGAGCTGCTGAATTTTAACCAAAAAAAAAAAAAGAAAGAGAAAAGGGGAAAGCAAGCTTCAAAAAGCGTAATATGTATTCTTCGAAGTACGCCAAAACCCAGCAGGGTAATAGATTTTTGCTCGTTTATCATTCTAGAGTGCTAAAAATCGAGAGGAGAGTGTTGCGAGTCTGAGTGATAATGAGCCGGGCCGACCAAAGCAATTTATCTAACTGACTTTGTTTGGGCCTGTCTTCCCCCACATACCCAGCAGACCTTCATGGAGGAAATGAATGCCAACTCTTATTGAATTCAGACAACTTTTTTTTTTTATGTAACCATCCCTCAAACTATGGGTAAACACAATGCTTCTGCAAATATCATTTAATAAATACAACTTTTTAGGGTGTTACTCTACACATCTACAGCCCCCCCCTTCCCAGGAGAAATGGGAAATTATCCTGGCATGCTCGAGAGGCATTGGGAATTATCTTGGAGCTAATGAACTCTGATTGATAGGGAGTGATTGTTTTATTTAAATTTAAGAGATAATTTGATTCCTCAAGGTGACTTTGGTCAGAAGAAGGAGGCCTGCTCTGCTAATTGAAGGCGTTGCGCACTGAGCATGGGAGTGCGGTCCCCGAGAGAGGCTTCTTAGGATTAAATCTTCTAAAGGTAGTCTCTTTATCCTTTTGTAGGGAGATGGGTGTGGGGGAGACATTTTTTTACAATGTGTCTGAGTGTTATGGGAAGTAATGACAACTGATCCCTCGGTTACTTATTAAATGAAAGGAAATGGTGATTCCATCAAGTTCCAGCATTTTATTGAGAACCAGAGAAGAGATAAAGTAATCACACCCCTGGCTAACCCTTCTGCTCCCAGCCCTGGTCCCCTCCGAATCTGGGCCCACTACCTCTTGCACATTGTTATACCGGGCTGCTATGAGAAGTAAAGCCGGGCATACATTGTGCGATATTTACAATCAATGTACTCATATACAGCTCAAACTGTACGACAAAACCATATCTGTTCTTACACTGTACGGCCCGACGCTCTGATGCGACCTGACTGCTCACACTGTACGTCCAAAAACCACACGTCAGACTCAGCCCCGTAGGGAGATGGCGCTTGTCGGACTCGTCTATCCGTAAGCCAAACGTAAACAGCAGAAGAAGAAAAAGACGGTGTACGCCCGGCTTAACACGAACACCTCATCATCTAAACATTTACAATCCCACACAGAAAACACGCAAGCCTTGACCTTAACGAACAGATGGGGAGGGTGAAGCCACCTCCTCCCTGAGTGCAGCCGCTGACTTTTGGAGGAGATAGGTCCGAGGTAAACGTAGAACCCAAGCTGTAATGTTTCCACTCACACCCAGCGAGAGACCACGCAGTGATCGCGGCGATTTTGCCGCCAAACGAACAGAACGTTGGCCCTCGCAGAACGCCGTCGCTGGCGGTGAATACGGAGTTTAATATGGAGTCCAGGCACAGCTGTGCGTGCCTCCGCTCCCTCATCTCTCACTGCTCTCCTGCTTCCACAAGTCACAAGATGAGCACAAAACAAAAATGACGACGCTGCCGTATCACCAATCACACTGTACATAGTATACATAACCGGCAAGGCTCCAAATTACAAGAAAATTGCATGTATACATTAAGGAGGAAGTTTGATGAAAGCAGCACAGCTGGGTTCATTCTTCTTGGTGGAGTTGAGAGGCATGAAGTACACCTTGAGCCGCACCGTCCTTATTTACCTTCACCATTAACATGCGCTCGTCTTCAATTTCGAGGAAAAAAAAAAATGACCGGGGCGAAGACGGAGAGCCTGTCCAGGGAGAAGCACCTAGGCCTGATGAAGTTTTAAATTAAGTCCTCATAATTAAAAAGGGTTCACTGTGGCAGGTTTTGTCCCGCAGCGAGAGTGAAAGGCAGAGCGGCGGACGTGGTCAGGCATAAATCAGAGCGACTGGAGGTCAGCGCGAGCACGGCGAAGCAGGCACCTCTTGTGATAGATGCCCCCCGCTAAGAATGGCTTAAATGAAGCAGAAAGGAGTGTGCTGAAGATAATGACTGTTATTATGGAAGTGTGGGCAGTGCCAAGTTGGGAGTTGCACTTTGTGACGGTGAACTCTGGGAATTGGAAAAGGACTGATAAATACGCGGCTGCTTGGGTGCAGAACGTGCAAAACATGACGATGAGGAGAGAGCCGCCCGCTCTTCCTCCTGGAGTTCTGCAAGGCTGATGCCCAAATTAGGTAAGTATCCATACTGTGCCTGGCCAAAGTGTTCACGCCCTTTTGAACCTTTGCACATTTTGTTCGGTACAACAACAAAATTCAGTGTGTTTCAAAGGGATTTCATGTAACAGACCAACACAAAGTGTACAGTAATGAAAGTGGAAGAAGAACGAAACGTGGGTTTTAATTTCATTTTTACAACCGACTATCTAAAAAGTGTGGTGTATTCAGGCCCCACAACATGCTACTTTTCAGAACCACCTTTCCTTCCTGTTGCACCCACAAGCTTTTTGAGTATCTCGCTGCCAGTTTCGCACATCTACAGAGGGACATTTTTGCTCATTCGTCTTTGCAAGACGGCTCAGACTCAACCTTCATTTTCAAGTCTTGCCACATATTCTAAGTTGATTCAGCTTTGAGCTTTGACTGGACCATTCTGACACGTGAATTTGCTTAATCCAAACCATCCTATTGTGGCTCTGCCTATAAATTTAGGGTCACTATGCTGCTGGAAAGTGAGCTTCTCCCTGAGGTTCAGATCTTTGCAACCCCTACCAGGTTTTCTTTTAGGATTGCACCTGTTTTGGTTCCATCCATCCATCCAATCACCAGCTCTGACCAGCCTCCCTCTCTCCACTGCAGAAAAGCATTCCCCCAGCATGATGCTGCCACCACCATGCTTCATCAGAAGGGTGGTGTGTTCAGGGTTAAAACACACCGGCTATTAGTTGTACAGTGCACAGCCAGTCGTTGCCATGTTGACCCACCTGAGCTGTACATGTCTGCGCTTCCTCCTCTGTCAGTTTGGATAGTTGGATAACGGGCGGTATTGAATGCTTTTCCCTGCGATAAATGTCTCCACAACTTTGGTCTTTGTGATTCAGTTTGTTCACTCACTGATGTTCGCTCACAAACCTCTTGAGGCCTTCATAGAACAGCTCTCCATAGGTACTCTGAGAATAGATTACATGGATTACAACTCATTTTACTAATTAGGCGACTTCTGTAGGCAATTCTCTTGCACTGGATTTTATTTAGGGGTATAGTAAAGGGGATTTAATATACTGCATATGCATGGAAAAATTATTATGTTTCATTTCATTAATTTGCAACTGTCTATTGGTTTATCATAAGAAATACCATGACTATGGGTTGAATTTCTGCCTGAATCATTACAATTTGAGAGATAAAAAACTCAAGGGATTTAAACACTTTGCAAGGCACTGAATACCCAATTTGTTTAACACAAGGGTAATTACACTTGCTGATATAACAGAGGCTGTTTGAGTGAATTGGGGATAAATTTAGCATTGGTGACTTTAGTTGCATGTGTTATAATGTGTGCATGATTCTGCAAAGAGAAGAAAAAAAAAATCGGCAACAAAATGAACGCCCAACACTCAGATTGGTGTTCTTGCAGGAGCTTAGTCAGAAGAAATCCTCTTCCTCCCGTCCTGTCAGCTTCTTCTCAGCTGCGTTTTATCGCCATAAAGAGACACTTCCACCCCGTCTCAGCTGTTCTCCGTCTGCCGCCGGTGACCCCGCGATGTCAACTCAGCTCTTTGATGTGCCATTGAAGCCAACCCCGCAAGTAGCCGCCGGTGCACCTACACGGATACCCAGTGAGAGGCTGCGCTGCAGTGTCCCAGCTGTGCACAAACACTTTACCTTTCACCATCTGTCGAGAGAACTGCAGGAAAACCAGTTTTTCTTAAAAAAAAAAAAAGAAAGGGTAGAGGAAAACAAGCTGCAGCGCTTCCATTGAGTTTTCTGTTTTAACGGGTTGATACTAGTGTTCTTTTGCTCACTGTGTATTGATGGGGCAGGAGAGATACCTCTGCTTCCTGTTCAGCAGAACAAACATTTGCCGTAATTGATGCTGGCAGGAGGAAGAAGTATCCAGTACAAATCCCATTGGGTTTACAGAGTGTTTCCACACCGGATTCAACTGATCAAAAAGGCCATAAAAAATGCCAACATTACTTTCACATAAATCACCCCGGGTGCTTACCTGTGACCAGTGTATGAAAGATTTTCCCTCACAGTCAAGTACTGCATGTCCACATGAATAAAATGAAAACTGCTTAGCTCATCGGATGTATTAATGGCGTTTCAGCGATGGCCGAGCTTGCTTGTCTCCATTTGTCAAGGAAAATGTAAGAATTGGTTGGGCATTTTTAAACTTCCAACGACAGGTGAACACTTAGCAGAATTTATAGCCTCCTCGGTCCTGACAGCCGTAATGACTTATGCAAATAGGAGGTTAAGTGCTGAGACGAGTCTGTTCTGCAAAAAAGAGAGACGCGCAATAGATGGCTGGAAAGTGGAGGCAAAAGGCGGACGGAAGGATGAAGTGCGAGCACTTGACATTTGTCGCGGTTGGGTGCGTGGGAAGTCCAACAACAGTTTCTACTCTGAAGATGTTTAAAAATGCACATGCCAAATTAATTTGAAAAAGGAAACCGCTTCATCTATCGTTTGCCTTCATACAATGAAGGCACAATGACTAAATTATCTTTCAAATTGGGTGCAAACTGTCGACTCATGTTTGCTACCAGAGGCATTCTTTCCACGTGCAGAGCTTTGCAGAACCATTCCAACCCCTCGATCTATTTTACAGCAGATGCCCTTCCTGACCTGTGGGAGAAGGTATTGTGGTCTGATTAAACCAAAGTTGTAGTTTCTGGCCCACAGTACTTTTGTTACATTACAACCTACAATTTCAATGTTTTTTTTAATCCTGTTTCCTGTGACGGATCTGCACCAAATAGTCTAAATTGGTGAAGTAAAATGATCAGAATAAATATATAAAAATAATTAAAATCGAAAAATTGCACATGTATCTAACCCCCTTTGCTATGGAGCCCCGAAAAAGCTCGGGTGCAACCAATTACCCTAAAACGTCACATAATTATTTAAATGACTGTCATATGATTTTTCAGTTAAAGCACAGCTTTTCTGCAAGTCCCCAGAGGCTGCAGCACCACTAAACAAGAGGCATCACACCATGAAGACCAAGGAGCTTTCCAAACAAGTCAGGGACAAAGTTGAGAAGTACAAGTCAGGGCGGAGTTATAAAAATATCCAAATCTCTGTTGTTCCCCCAGAGCACCATCAAACCCATCATCTTGAAATGGAAAGCACCTGGCACCACAACAAATCTGTCAAGAGAGGACCGCCCACCAAATCTCAGACACCGAGCCAGAAGGGCATTAAACAGAGAGGCCGCACAGAGACCAATGGTAACCCTGGAGGAGTTGCAGAGACTGGAGTATCTGTCCTTTGGACACTCTATGGAGCTGGGCTTCATGAAAGAGTGGCCAGGAAAAAGTCCTTACTTAGTGTTATAAAAAAAGGTACATTTTGAGAAGCCATGGAGGATACAGTTATATGGAGGAAGGTACTCTGGTCAGATGAAGCTAAAGTGTAAATTTGGCTACCAATGACACTCTCAAACAGTGTAACCTTTTTTTTAAATCATTATTTTCAGTTGATTTTTTGTTTTGTTTATTAGTTGCAGCAATTCTACTGACTATTCTGTTTTAACATCTTGTCTGTATGTTCATTTAAAGACTGATGACCTGTTCAAGGTGTACTCCTGCCTCTCGCCCAATGACCGCTGGGGCTAGGCACCAGCCCCACTGCGACCCTGCACAGATAAGCGGGCATAGATAACGGATGGATGTTTATTTCAAGCTTGTCGTTCTTACAGATCATTAAAATGGGGGTGGCAGCATCAGGCATTGGGGATTTTTTTCATCAGCACGGACCGGGATGTTGTTCAGAATTGATGGGAAAATTGAAGGAGCTAATTATTTTTAAGCTCTAGGAGGACATTAGCGCTAACCATACAGTCAATGAAATGTTTTAGATCAAAGCTTGTTCATGTGGTTACGAGCAAGCCACAATTCTGTCATCTGACGGCGCTTGAGCTTGGGCCTAAAAGTCCTTCTGTAGAAATGTAAAACTGGTACCGATATGCCCCCAAAAGACTTACAGCTGTATTTGCAAGATAAGATGCTTTTAAAAAGATATGTACCAATGAGAACAATCTATTTGATTTATCTTCTGCTTCATAATCATCTGCCATTTTGTCTTGGTCTATCAGTTCCAAATCCAACAAAATGCATAAGTTTGTGGTTTGTGACATGACAAAATGTGAAAAATTTCCAGGGCAATGACAATGTCAGCATTGCACTGTAAACTGTAGAATAAGTACTGAGAGTCCTGATCTCAGAAGGATTTATCACAGGTGATATTGTTCAACAAGGTCAAAAATATGGGGATTATCGTGCTGTTTGCAAAGCGACTAGGCTTCTTGTGTTTACTGATGCATCTCATCTTGTCCTCTCGCTGAAACTCCACCAGTGACCGTCCTAATCTCAGCCAAAGCCCGATAACGCGCCCATGAGCTGTCTGGTGAGTGGGGCTCATCAGTGGCAGATTAATGTCCAGCTGTACTCGCTGCACCATGCTGCGAATGGGATGAACAAAGGGAAGAGGAGCCCGGGGATGACATTGGGCAGAGAGAGAAAAAAAAAAACTGGAAGGAGGCTGGAAATTGGGTAAAATATGATGGAGGCACCAAGTAGGAGAATGGATGTAAAAATAGATTCAGGTCAGCGAGGATAAAATGGCGATTAGGAGAAGGTAGATGTAGAACGGGGGAAGAGTCAGAGGTCTGTGACCCTTAATTTATTATTTCGCTCTGTGCGGTGAGGGGATGTAGGTGGAGCTGAACGTCTGACCTGTCTGCAGATTTGTCTCCTGTAGAATTAGACCCACTGTTGCTTCAACAAACATACAGTAAAACATTTCCAAGATAATAATAAGTAGACCCCAAGGATCTCCTCTTTGTGTAGTCAAAGAGATACCAAGATTGTAATGTTAAAAAAAGTGATATATAAACTCCCCAAAGCAAAGGAATGTTTTTGAAAATAAGCAGCTGTTTGTGTGATGAATTACCATCCTGCTGAATAACAGCACATGTGCGAGTAATAGGACAGCTGGGATTTTTACACAGTAATTACTGTTTTATTGAAAAATCTATAAGTACGAAGAAGATTTGTGAAGGGAACAACGTTGGAGTGTTTGCAGCACAGTCTATCACCGTTCGAGGCGTTATCATGCTTCACTGCTGGGTTTTGCTGCTCGTTGGATAAATTGGGTTTTAATTAAATGAGCAAAGGTGCACACATGGATTGAAAACGCAATATTAAAAACTGAAAGAAAAACTGCTCCAAGAAAAACTCCTGCTTTGACATGAAAAGAAAAATGGTTTTCCATACTGGTAAAATGTTGGAATTTTTCATAGATTTTGCTCAAAAATAAAATTTAACATTGCAGTTTCGTTGTTTTACTTTCCTCGAATGAGGAATTGTAATTTTTTTTAATTTGAACTCTCAAATTTTATTTAGACTAAATCGATCCAATGTTGGTAAAACCATTATGTGTTGTCAACTTAACAAACCAGCTGTTGCACGCCCAGCAGAATGCTTGATGCATACTGGAAAGGGGGAAGGTGGTGGGTAGTCATTTCATCCCCAGGCTGTTTTCTATATCTGCAGGTTATTTTACATGATTGTCTTGGTATGATGGATTATCAGAGGTTCCTTTCACTGGAACCAAGCGGCAGAAGCCAATGCATTAAAAACCACACAGCACCATAACTTAACCCCTGCCCCCAACTTTATACCCAACAAAGTGCAGTTCAGCAAGTTTATACTCCCAGAAACCCAAACGCATGCACTGGATTGCCAGCCAGATCATTGGTAGATGCAGAGAATCAGGTCCAGTTGGGTACAGACATGCTTTACACCACTACATCTGACACTTTGCGTTGCAGTTGGTGATACAAGGCATGTCTACAGCGCTCAGCCACAGAGACTTATTCCACAAAGCTTTCTTCTCTGTTCTTGAGCTTATCTAAAAGTCAGATGAAGTTTTGAGATCTGTAGCTACCGTCTTTGGAGAAAGTTGGCATTCACTGCTGTTTTCTTACCAAATGGCTGCTGATTTCTTCTAATGTCGTTAAGATTTTTTAATTCAATTCAATTCAATTCAGTTTTATTTATATAGTGCCAATTCATGATACATGTCATCTCAAGGCACTTTCCAAAGTCAAATTCAGTCAGATTATACAGATAATTAGATTATACGGATCATTTGACTGGGGAAATTTCAGAATTTGACCTTTCGTGCAGGTAACATGCTATCAGGGTACGCCGATGGTCGCTGTCCTCCTGAGAGTGACCCATTGTTTCAATTCAATTCAATTCAATTTTATTTATATAGCGCCAAATCATGAAACATGTCATCTCAAGGCACTTTACAAAATCAAGTTCAATCATATTATACAGATTGGGTCAGATTATACAGATTGGTCAAAATGTCCTATATAAGGAAACCAGTTGATTGCATCAAAGTCTTGACAAGCAGCATTCACTCCTGGGGAACCGTAGAGCCACAGGGAGAGTCGTCTGCATTGTCCATGGCTTTGCTGCAATCCCTCATACTGAGCAAGCATGAAGCGACAGTGGGAAGAAAAACCACCCATTAACGGGAAAAAAAAAACCTCCGGCAGAACCGGGCTCAGTATGAACGGTCATCTGCCTCGACCGACTGGGGTTACAGAAGACAGAGCAGAGACACAACAAGAGAGACAAAAAAGCACAGAAGCACACATTGATCTAGTAATCTGTTCTACATTAGATGGTAGTAACGGGTGAGCCGTCTTCTCTGGATGATGTCAAAGTTAACAGAACGCCAGACCAGGTGTACCTACTATGAAGAAACAAAGGTTTGTTTAGGCGTCTGCTTGGAAGTGATTGGAACACCTGAGTTTAACAATTTGCAGGGGTGGTTCAATGCTTCTGGCAACACCGTTCATATGAATTATTATTCATACCCATCTCAACAAGCAATAGGTAATTACACTGGTATTTGGGTGACATTTCTTTGGAGATGAGCTCCAAGTCTTTGAGGTTGGAAGTCCTTCTTGCCATCACCCTAATTCTTTTCTCCATCCAGAGATTCTCAGATTAAAGTCATTGCTCTGGCCGAGCCACTCTAAAATGTTTATGGTTCTTCCAGTCAGAAGAAGAACCATGTTGATGAAAGTACTTTAAACCTAAATTCTCCAGGGGTTTAAATAATTTTGGGCCAGAGCCTTCTCCATCGCCCTCCCTACCCTCTGGAACTCACTGCTCCTGCCGTTCCACATCTCCTCCGACCACTCCACTTTCAAGAAAGAACTCAAAACCCATCTGTTTAAAATTGCTTTTAATCTCTAATCTTCCCTTTTCATGTATTTTCCTTTATGTTGTATTTTGGTTTTTAATGATGCACCTCTGTAAAGTATGTATTAGTATCTATAAAAGCAGTAGAAAAATAACATGTGTAATTATTATTGTTATTATTTATGGTATGGATATGAACTGTCAAATTTTTTTTATACACTTGACACATTTTAACAGTATAAAATTTGTGTTAAAAAAAGCTACATACGTCATTAATAAGCAGCTTTGTGCCGACTGTTTTTGTTTGCTAATGGGAAATAGAGTTTTAGAAGATGTAAACATTGGGAGCCAGGACTGTGCTGCTGTAGATTTTGCTTATTTTATTCAAATTTTACACTGTTGACAATATCACAGCAAATGTTAAGCTGGGTATTAAGACAATTACAAATGTTGAGCCTCTTGCCAGCTACATTTATTTTAAGCTCGGCACCAGTGCTTCTTTGTCTTTTTCACTATTTGGGGGATTTTAGGTCCCCTGGGAGAGAGCTAGTTTGTGCCACAAGATAAATTAGATTTTACCAACATTTTAAAAGCGATCATCTAGTGAAACAAACAAAAATCTTTAGGTAACTGCTGTTAAACCCAAAACTGACCATCATCACTTGTCGAATATGTCATCTTTCGATACTGGAACAATTAGGCTTGTTAAAGGATCATTGCATTTGGTAGGAAAAATGATTCCTTGGTTTAAGGGATGGGGGCTGCTCCGGGTGCCCCCCTTTTAGCCCTGCCAGTTTTAAATGCTCTTGAGAACAACATGCAACAACACATTTGAGCAGGTGGAGGGAGGCTTGGGGTCTTTTTCACACCCATGTTTTCCAATTGCCATCCGGGGTTTGAGGCCTGGAGGAGCAGCAGACCACCTAGTCGGGGCTGGGCATGGGCGTTGGTTTGCTTTTCAAAAAATTTCCTCACCTCCCCTATAGGGGTGTCCACCAGAATGGACGGATGCCTGGGTTTGATAACTGACAGAGGTTATCAAACCAGATCCAATTAGGAAAACTTCACCATCACCGTTGCAAGTACCCCTTTAAAGTAAGTACTGCATCAACTAAAATTAGTTCTTAACTGTACCCCTCTTTCTGTTTAGGAGGGCAACAAGAAATAATAAAAAAAACCTTCCCCATAAATATGATAATTAAGTCATATTTACAGCACAAAAAAGAGGAAAACATAACTTAACAATATTTAATAAATGGGTCTCTGCTTACAATGCAACATGCACACAGTTCCACTCAGTCAAGTTTAGAAGTTTTTCCAACTTTTTCTTTATTTATAATCCTTATTTCCTCCCTTTCCCCCTCTATTCCTAATATTCCTTTTAGACTCCATTCTTTCTGGCTCCTCTTCTTCATCCTTTAGTTCTTAGAGGTTGGCAGAAAGCTGGTGGAGCGCATTACCGCCACTATCTGGTTGGAGTGGGGTTCTTGATGGTTTCGTATCTCAAGTGTATATGTATGGAGGGAAATTTGTCTTTATATCATTCATCCATCCATCCATCCATTTTCTAACACGTCTATCCCTTGTGGAATCGCAAGGGGCGCTGGTGCCTATCTCCAGCTGTCAATGGGAGAGAGACGGGGTACACCCTGGACAGGTCGCCAGTCTATCGCAGGGCACACTTTAAACCACAAAACATATTTCTTCCATGTTTGCTGGACCAAAGTGTGCTCCGTGAAGTCACTGTTATTGTTCTTTTCTGCATGCAGGTCAGTTTGGAGTTCACACTGGAGTCAGACATAGGCAGCATTTTAAAGGTAACGCCAACAACCTCACACAAAAGCTGATGTTGGGACTATGACAGGAAAAGCTGGAGACTTGGCTGACATGATGCAGAGGAGGAAGGTGGGCAGTTTGTGTGTTCAAGAAAACAAGGGGAAAGGCAGCAAGGCTAGAAGCTTAGGAGCAGGGTTCAAGGTGTTCTACCAGGGTCTGGATGGTTATCTTGAAGGAGGAGTTTGTCAAGAAAACACTGGAGGTGATAAGAGTGTCAGATAGGGTGATGAGTCCGCAGCTAGAGATTGAAGGTGTGATGTTCAATGTTGTTAGCGGTTATGTCCCAAAGGTGGGGTGTCAGTCAGAGGAGAAGGAGAAATCCTGGAGTGATGCAGAGTATCCCCAGTGATGAGAGAGTGATGATTGGTGCACATTTAAATAGACACCAGCTGGAGTTGGGAACAGAGGTGATGATGAGGTGATGGGCAGGTTTGGTATCCAGAACAGGAATGCAGAAGGACAGAAGGTGGTAGAATTTGCACACAGAATGGAAATGGCTGTAGTGAATACTTTCTTCCAGCAGACACACTGAGTCTTACAAGAGCAGAGAAAGGAGCACACAGGTGGATGACAGTTTTTTGTATTTGACCTTTATTTAACCAGGATAAAGTCCCATTCAAATTAAAAACAGATTTGTTTTCAAGGGAGTCCTGGCAAAGGGGCAACAATAAATAAAACACAAAAAAATCGCACACAATTAAAGTACAACAAGAAACTAAGAAAATCACGTCCGCATTATTGAATCAACCTCAAGACCTTGACTTAAGTAAAAGCACTCAATGAGATGAATTCAGTTAATTTCAAAGTTTTCTGTTGCAAGTTCCAGGAGGAAGGAGCAGAGTACACAAAAGCCTTCTTAGAACGAAGCAGCAAATTGTGTCAATTAAAAGTAAAAGAGTCCACATTTCTCAATTCAATTGCAGTGCAGACAAAGGCCGGCAGAAGTCTAATTAATGCCTTATTAAAAAACATTTACCATAGGAAAAAACTTTTGGCAGCCAAACCAGCCATCCCACCCGTGATTATAAATATCAAGGACAATTTGTAGTCTGTAATGAACCTCAGCGAAGAGAGATGGACAGAGTCAAGTATCTGGAGACATTTTGAAGAAGCAGTCACATACCTGAAGGAGATCCAGTGACATACCATGCCATGTTCAATTTTGACCATAATTTAAAGGAGAAAGAAGCAAAATTTCATTATTTTAGATAGAACTAAAAAATAGTTTTGTGAAGAATTAAAGGTGCTGGAGCAAAGTATAAAGGCGTGGCTTGATGCACATCTTGTTTTGGTCTACAGACAGCGCTCAAGCTCCACCTAGTGGTGAAATATCATTTATTGCTCCTTTAAACATCCATCCATCCATCCATTTTCCAAACCGCTTAATCCCTCATGGGGTCGCGGGGGTTGCTGGTGCCCATCTCCAGCGTTCACCGGGCGAGAGGCAGGGTACACCCTGGACAGGTCACCAGTCGGTCGCAGGGCCTCCTTTAAACATTTATCCTTTAATCAATTGAACACTGTTCAACTATACAATAGCAAGAATAACCAAATAATATTTAATATAGGTAAAAGTTGATCTTTACTTTAATTTATTTTTTGGGGGAGTGAGTTATCTTTTTTAAATCAAAATTGTGTATGATATTCCCTTCATTTCTGCATTAAGGCTATGCACCTGTTCTCCATGAATATCTCCATCAATAGGTTGTGACAATCATCCTTGTTTGCTTTCATTTTTAAGACTTCAATGACGATAATCACCAAGGAGGAGAGTCGTCCTGGTCCGGATGGGTGTTTTCAGTCTTTTCGGTGCAGAGAAAATAAATCTGGGGCAGATGAGGAAGTGCCCCAGACTGCACATCACTGAGGAGCTCTCCTTGTCAAGGGCTAACAGGGAGGGAACCCAATATTGGAGGCAGACACGGTGTTGCACTTTAAAAGGTTTATTGAATAAGGCAGGAATCCTCTGCAGGAGCAGGCACACCCTGCATACGTATCAGGCAGGACAGAAAACCTTTAGTCCAGTAGACAGGTTTGGGTTATACACACAGGTCTGAGAAGACAGACTGAAGGAGCTTGGCAAGGCTCCCGATCATGCTAACAGTCCAGGTCTAGGTCCAGAAAACAGGGATGAAAAAACTGTGGCCACTTACTTGCTATGACTTTCAATAATCTGGCACGGTCTTGCTGTCAGAGGAGAGCTTATAAAGATCTTGAAACATATGAAGGAGATATGCTTGAGTGTGGCATGGCTGTAAGGCAGCTGCTGTGAATAATCCAAATGGCTGCATGAAGAGGAGGAATAACAGGATTCAGAGAACAGACAGGCGACACAGCGACAAGCCGCTTTTTGGCAGTATATAAAAAACACAGGTTGGTTTTAAAATAAAAGCCAAACTTTAAAGCGGACATATGACTTTTATTGCCTTCCTTTTCACATTGAAATCATTCAGTTTGGGGTCTATATAAGGTGGAGCCGCGATGTTTTGTTCGAAATTACTCATTATTGTTTGTGTAAATGTTCCACCTGTAGAGATGTTACAGGGATTTGCTTGAATCTGAAATCTTTGCTAAGAAAATGTATGGTTCTTTATTGTTGAAAATCTAACATTTTATCATGCATCTCCATGTCACTTCTTGTGTATAATATCTAGAAAGCTCCCAAGATATGTCTTTTCACTAAGGTAATAAATGACTCTGTGTGCTAATACTGTGCTTTGCTGCCGCTGCCTTTCCTCACATTGTACAACATTTTTACATTCATTAGATAGATTCAAAACGTTGGGGTACTTAGTCCTGACTCAATGTCCACACTCCCCTTTTGGGGGACCTTAGTTAGAAGAGGAATTAAGCAAACATTTGGGGTGTAAACAAATAATAAACCAATGTGTTAGTTTTAGTTCAATTGGTGACAGTCATTTACTATTTATTACGTCCAGCATGATATATAGGCACATTTTAGTAATTCAAAATATGCATTTCAGTGATGCTTGTTTGTCAGATTTAAAGTACCTTTTGAAAACAACACCCCTCAAAAAAGTATTAGACATATATATTTTTTTAGACATTTCTGTATTATGTTTTTATTGGTCTGATGTAATATTCCAAACTTAATTGTCATGTTGTTATTAGCTGTAGGTAGTATGTCATCATAATCAACACAAATAAGGGCTTGAAAACAGTCTGTGTACAACTGATATGATAAATAAATTAATAATAAATAATAAATTAACATTTCAATAATCTTGTAATTTATTGAATAAGACTGTACAGCCCCTAAAATTTAGAAACACACCAGTGTGCCTGTTTTGAACTTGTATTGACAGAACACTGTCGAAGTTGCAGCGACTCCTATTCAAACTGTGACGTCCATTTGCTCCTTTAAAGGGGGTGTGTCTGTTTGTGGGAGAAAGAAATCACTTGACACTGAATCTGTGTAATATTGCAGCATGGACAGCTTCTGGTGCTCTCTAAAAAAAATAAGCCCAGCTTTCATGAAACTGGCCACAAATTGATATATTTGTGGTAACTTGCTTAGAAAAAAGGCTTTTAGTGCCTGCTACTTTTTCATTTATTTTTCCATATTGCTTCAAAATATACTTAGATCCATAAAATGGATTTTGCACAATAAAGTATGTTTAGTCTATTTTGACCAGATTGCTGAAGGTCCATCAGCCATATAGGTTTTTTTCAAGAGAAAAGGGATTATATGATTGTGTCAAACTTGATCGACATTACATGTATGATGCAATATTAAGCCCATCAGGATGATTGATTCCTCCAGCCAGCTTGCAACCATTTATTATGCACACATATAATGCAGGCTTTGCTCTCACCCTACCTTCCCATGTCAGGTGTCGGATTATGTGATTTAACGGCAGCATAATATCATGACATGCTGCCGGCTTGCCTGCTCTACCAATTCGGGGTTTTTATACCATGTTATCTGCTTGCGGCACTACTGATTTCTCCCCCACCTGCTTGCTAATTGCACCTAATTAGGATCACCTGGGTTTCCAGGTGTAAATCAGGGTCTGATTGGATGGTTTGAATTAAAATTAGCTGTGGGATTTACGGATGGTAGTCCAAGGTCACTGCTCAACTCACCATCCTGTTTCTCTTCACTGAATATCAAAACTAATAAACTGAACGGACTGCCAAGACTTCCCATCGTCCTCTAAAAAAAATAATCACAATAATGAAAAGTCCTCCGCTGTATGAGTCTGCCATATATTTCCCTTGAGAGTTAAACCGCATGCTTATGTATGCATGTTTGACTGCCATTATGGCATACACAGGCACACACACACACACTCACACTGAGACAAGTGCTGAAGCTGAAATTTAGCTGTTTATGTGCAAACTGACAGCAGTTCTGTGATAAATAACCCTCTCTGACAGATACCGCAGAGTTTCATGTAAGGACATGAATGTCCCACTGAAAAAAATGAATGAGGCATTTGGGCGCTGCAAATTCACTGCAACTCTAAGAGGGGGCTAAGCACAGAGGCCAAATGTAAAAGTGGAAAAAGTCAATTAAATTCAATTTCATTTGTATATCACCAATTCACAACACGTCATCTCAAGGCACTTTACAAAGTCAAATTCAATCAAATCAATCAAATCAAAATACGGACAGATTGGTTAAAAAGTTTCCTATCTAAAGAAACCCAGCAGATTGCATCAAGTCTTGACAAGTAGCATTCACTCCTCCTGAAAGAACGTAGACAGTCGTCTGCATTGTCCATGGCTTTGCAGCAATCCCTCATACTGAGCATGCATGAAGCGACAGTGGAGAAGAAAACTCCCCTTTAACAGGGAGGAAAACCTCCAGCAGAACCAGGCTCAGTGTGAACGGTCATCTGCCTTGACTGACTGGGGGTTGAGAGAAGACAGAGCAGAAACCGAAAAAGCACAGAAGCACACATTGATCCAGGAATCCTTTCTATGCTATATGGTAATGGCAGATGATCTGCCCCCTGGATGATGTCACAGCTAACAGTACTGCAGACTAGGTGTACCTACTATGAAGAAGAAAAAGACAGAGAGAACTGAAAGTTGAAAGTTGAAATAACAACAAACAATGCAAAATTGGGGAACAGTGGGAGAACTCCGCAGAATGAGAAGAATAGACCCTGATGTCCTCCAGCAGTCTAAGCCAATAGCAGCATAACTACAGCGATAGCTCAGGATAACCTAAGACACTCTAGGCTTAAAACTTTCCTCTTTGACAAAGCTTATAGTTAATCTTAAAGGTAGACAGGGTGTCTCTCTCACAGACCAAAACTGGGAGTTGGTTCCACAGGAGAGGAGCCTGATGGCTAAAGGATCTGCTTCCCATTCTACTTTTAGAGACTCTAGGAACACCAGTAGACCTGCAGTCTGAGAGTGAAGTGCTCTGTTAGGGACATATGGGGTAATCTAAAAGTAAAAGTTCTAAAAGTAAAGGTGGATGGATGATTTGTAGTTTGAGAAATTGCTTAAAACCTTTTGGCAGCCACACTTTTATTATTGTAATAAAAATTAAATGTACCAAAGATGGTACACAAGGACTATTATGCATATAAATATCTCCATAATGATTTAATACATTAATGAAACACACCACCCTCCAGGAATCATCATAAAGATTCAAAGCATTTGCATTTGATAACAGCATAAGCCCAAGAGCAGGCTGCTTCATGGTCCTCACTCTGTGTTTCCCCTTGTTTTAATTGGAGATTACTTCTATTATCTGCTCTCAGCAACTGACATGAGGAGCCCTAAGCTTTTCCTCCATTTTAGTCAATTACTATAATGTGATTGGAGCTGAGTCCTGCAATGCAAAGACCCTTTAAAGATCTGAAAGAGTCTTTTGCTCAAAGGAACAAAATTGCTTCTCATTATAGTTAGTTTTAGGCTCTACGGTGTAGTTTTAAACATTGTACCATTTGCAATAGATAATTGGGTGATTAGATTCTATTGTTCCTTCATGCATGTATTCTTAGAGCTAGATCATCTTCTTCATCTTCTGCTCTTCTTCTTCTAAGTTTTCCCTTCCAAGGGTCACCACAGCAAGTCATCTGTCGCCATCTAACTATGTCCTCTTGTTTTATCCATCCACAAATCTCCTCTTTGGCCTCTTGCCTGGCAGATCCAGCCTGAGCATCCTTCTACCGATGTACTCCCTACCCCTCCTCTGTACATGTTCAAATGGTGCAGGTCTATTTTTCTCACTCTGCTGAGTTCTCCTACTGTTCTCCAATCTGCATTGCTTGTTGTTATTTCATCTGTTATCTTTTTGTTCTCTGTCAATTTTTTTTTTCATAGAAGGTACACCTGGTCTGGCGTTCTGTTAGCTGTGACATCATCCAGGGAAGACAGATCACCCGCTATTACCATATAATGTAGAAAAGATTCCTGGATCAATGTGTAATTCTGTGCTTTTTTGTCTGTCTTTTTGTGTCTCTGTTCTGTCTTCTCTAACCCCCAGTCGGTTGAGGCAGATGAGCGTTCATACTGAGCCTGGTTCTGATGGAGGTTTTTCCTCCCTGTTAAAGGGGAGTTTTCTTCTCCACTGTCGCTTCATGCTTGCTCAGTATGAGGGATTGCTGCAAAGCCATGGACAATGCAGACGACTGTCCCTGTGGCTCTACGCTCCTTCAGGAGGAGTGAATGCTGCTTGTCAAGACTTGATGCAATCTGCTGGGTTTCTTTAGATAGGAAACTTTTTGACCAATCTGTATAATCTGATTTGATTTGACTTTGGAAAGTGCCTAGAGATGACATGTATCATGAATTGGCGCTATATAAATAAAATTGAATTGGACTGAATCTCAGTCTGGCTTCTCTGGCCTTATCTCCAAAACATCTAACATGAGCTGTCCATCTGATGCACTCATTCCTGACCCTATCCACCCTCGTCACTCCCAAAGAGAACTTCAACATATTCCTCTCTGCTACCTCCAGATCTGCCTCCTATCTCTTCCTCAGTGCCACTATCTCTAAACCATACAACATGGCTGGTCTGAACACAGTCTTGTACATCTTTCCTTTCATTATTGCTGAAACACTTATCAAACAACGCACCTGTTCCAACCTACTTGAACACATTTATTAACGTCTTTTCCACACTCACTGTTGATCTGGACCGTTGACCCTACGTACTTAAAGTCTTCCACATTCTTTAAATCTGTTCCCTGTAACCTCACGGGTCCACTTGGGTCCGTGTCATTCAAACACATGTAGTCTGTCTGCTACAGCTAACCTTCATTCCTCTCCTTTCCAGGGCAAACCTCAATCTCTCTATAGACCAATTCACGCGTGACGTCACAAGCTACATCCACGCTACATCCAGGTCCCGCTGGTCGACAAAAACAGGACTGTTCTCGCCTACTACCATGACAAAACGGGTGAATTAGAGCGTGCTTTTAGTTCGTTTATTTTTGGAATCTAAACAATGCCTACGACTTGTTGTGCTCCCGGTTGCACACAGAGGCATTCCAAATCGTCGGATGTACGTTTCTTTGGTTTACCGAAGGACGAAGAAAGATGAAAGAAATGGATAATTTCAATGAAAAGGATGCAGGCAGACAATCCCAATTGACAGTGGAAGCCATCATACCACGACAGAATTTGCAGTCTACACTTCATCTCCGGTAAATACAACTTAATTTTGCACTAGTTCTACTTAAATAATTATATAAATAAAAAATTAGGATATATACTTAAGTCAAGACGTAAACGTTCGTTTCGTAATAATATACGTACATGTACAATGTATGCAAACTCTCTGGCATGAGTCTGTGAAAAGGATTAATAAGACAAAAACACCAAAATAATCCTTAGTGAACAATGTTTTTTTTCAACCTACCGGTGGCAGGTCTTTCTCTCTGTTGAGGCGCTGTCTGTGGCCGACTCCGCTTTCGTATGTTACACAAACATGTCTGAACATCCATCCATCCATTTTCTGACCCGCTTAATCCCTCATGGGATCGCGGGGGTTGCTGGTGCCTATGTCCCGATATGAAATAATTGTAGCCGTCCAGTGATTTCATGGCTTTCATGCTCTCTCGTCTGTACTAGCCTGCGTGTTTATAAGGCAGCTGTATATGTTGCCGTACAGAACACTTGGCCAGCATTTCACAGACTCGCTCCATCCCTTCAGGCTTTTGCTGTGTGGATCTGGCAATCTGATACCATTAACCATCAACTTACTCTTAAAACGATCTTGTGATACGTTATCTAAAGAAGAAAAGTACGTCGAGAACTCGTCTTTTCCTTTGTTTGCGACCGTCATTGTGTTCGCCTTTTGCCTACCAGTCCGGCGCGCATGCGCAAAAACCCTGGATCAAAACAATAACAATGAACTGGTCTATATTTTCTACTACCTGTTCCCTTCTCTCACTCTAGATTACAATGCTGTCTGCAAACATCATAGTCCATTGAGATTTCTGTCTAACCTGATCTGTCAACCTGTCCAACACCACTGCAAACCAGAAGGGCCTCAGAGCCCATCTTTGATACAGTCCCACTTCCACCTTGAACTGCTTTGTCACATCTACAGCACACCTCACCACTGTCCTACAGCTCTCATACATGTCCTACACCACTCCGACATACTTCTGTACTACTTCAGACTTCCTCATACAATACTACAGCTTGTCTCTCAGCACCCTGTAGTATGCTTTCTCTCGATCAACAAAAACACAATGCAGGTCCCTCTGACCCTCTCTGTACTTGTCCATCAACATCCTCAAAGCAAATACTGCATCTGTATACTTTTTCTTGACATCAAACCATATTGCTGCTCACAAATGCTGACTTCTGACCTCAGTGTAGCTTTCACTACTATTTCCCATAACTTCATTGTATGACTCATGAACTTTATTCCTCTGTAGTTACCACGTCACTTGTTCTTGAAAATTAGTACCAGCAAACTTCTCCATTCCTCATGCATCTTCTTGCTGTCTAGGACCTCACTGAACAGCCCAGTCAATGACTCTACTGCTGTCTCTCACAGGTACATCATCAGGACCAACTGCCTTTACACTCTTCGTGCTGTTCAAAGCCTTACTTACTTAATTTTTTACCAATCTTTGCCACTTCCTGATCCACAGTGGTGCTTCTTCCTCTCTTTGTTGTCTCTCATAAATCAACTCAAGGTAATCCTTCCATCTTTCTATCACACCTGTCAGTACATTTCCATCTTGATCCATAATCACCTTAACTTGCTGAACTCTGTATCTCGCCGACCTGTATAAATCTTTATCTCCCTCTTTTTTGTTCAACCCATCATACAAGTCATTGTATGCTCTTTGTTTGCCCTTAGCTACCTCTACGTTCAATTTACGCTGCATCTCTCTGTACCTCTGGCAACTCTCAGTCCACACAGTTTACCACTTCTTTTTAGCTAATCTTAATAAGCAGCAGAGGACAGCAGTTGTGATCGATGTGACCATTCTGAGTGATGGAAACATCAGGAAAAAAAGAGCACGAGAAACTGGGAAAATACCAAGGGCTCAGGGAAGAACTAGAAAGAGCCTGGAAGGTGAAGACTAGAGTAGTGCCCATGGTCATAGGAGCACTTGGGGCAGTAACTCCCACTCTGGAGAAATGGCTCCTATAGATACCTGGAGAAACAACAGACATCTCAATCCAGAAGAGCGCAATCTTAGGGACAGCTAAGATCCTGAGAAGAACCCTCAAGCTCCCAGGCCTCTGGTAGAGGACCCGAGTTTGAGATGGAGATCCACGCACCCTGCTCAGGAGTACCATATTTTTCGGACCATAAGGCGTACCGGCCATATATATATATATATATATATATATATATATATAGATATATATATATATATATATAATTGCACACTGCAGCTTTCACTTTTATATATGAAATCTGGACTGTATTGGATTATTTCTAGTTCACAACCAAAGCCACTTAAACTGGATCAATTAGAACTGAATTGTTTTATACTGAACAAAAATGCTCTAAAACACATTTTGAGTTCTGTGAAAGACGCAGCTATGGCCTCAAGGTTGGGAATTGATCAACGGGCAGCTGCATAGGGGTTAGCATTCACTGTACTACCCACACTACTGCTATGTGCCTTGGCCCATTTGGGTTTGTCCAAGACTAATTTGAATCACTCTTTTTTTCTGGTTTGGACTTGCAATACAACAAACAATATCAATTACTTTAGAAAATGAAAACTGGCTGCTCAAGCTTAAATTTAAGTTTGGACTTTGTTGTCTACACAGGGTTAAAATATACACATCGACAGAAGTATTTCTGTACACATCCACTAGTATTTTCTGTCTCTTTTTTTGTTGTTTTTTTTAATTAACTTTTTATCACACCCAGCTCACTGTAAGATTATCCTACTATATCTGACTAGCTTTTGTTGATGTTTTAAATTCATTAAATTCTATTTCTAATTCAGTTTCAGAGGAACATAAAGCTCTCAAACGTTTGGACATAAGAAATATCTGCTGGTACTGACAACTTGGAGCCATATTTTTTTAAAACAGGCGGCTGCTCTCATTGCACAACATCAGACTAATGCTTTTAACTAAGGCTGGGACATTAACGCGTTAATTTGGATTAATTAATCACACAAATATTAACGCGTTAAAAAAATTAACGCATTTTAATCGCACACCACAGTCTCCTGGAAGTCGTTTGGGATTTCACCCAAGTAATTATTTCACCTGTGGGGGCAGCATTAGAACTATGGCCAGAATACCGTCGGACGGAAACTGAAGAAGAAGAACAGAGAAGAAAGTTGCTTTTAACTAGAAGGAGAGACAACCATGGAAGAATTAGACAAAGCAGATGAAATCATTTTTGTTGGTCCTTTGCAGGGGAAATTTTGTTTCAAAATACAGGAGGGAAGAGTCGATAAGAGCGCGGTCATATGTAAATTATGCAACAAGGAATTCGCCTATCACCGCAGCGTATCAAGCCTCAAATATCACCTGAACGCAAAGCATGTAGCAGCTAGCTTGGCAGATACTAGCGTGGAAGCTAGCCCAACTGGGAGGAAGACGAAACAACCCACACTACACCAGCTGACTGGCTTCAAGGGCAGGGTAAGCAAGACCAAGGCCGAGAAAATGACCAACGCGCTGGCTTACTGGGCTGCTCTCGACTGCAGACCCATTGCTGTGGTAGAAGATAAGGGGCTGGAAAAGATTCTTCAGATTGCCCTGTCTGACCCCACGTATGAGCTGCCATGTAGAAAAACGGTGACAAAGAGGGTCCAGCAGCGTTTAAAAAGCAGTATTAAGCTCTACCTATACCTATAGAGCTACCTGAATTTCTGAGTTTAGCGTTCCTAAATATGTTGAACTTTAAAATTTGCACTGGCCTGTTGATATTTCTTTAAAAAAATAAACAAACAATATTTTGTTTATTAAGCTTATGTGTTGTCATTCAAAATCCATGTGGAAAAAGTTACTTCCTGCTGTTTCCAAGTATGCGATTAAAATGCGATTAATTCGATTAATTAATTTCACAGCCATGCGATTAATCGCGATTAAAATTTTTAATCGCGTCCCACCCCTACTTTTAACCTTTCCCTGGATACAAATAAGATTCCTTCCATTTGGAAATCTTCCTTTGTTAAAAAGGGCAATCCTGCATATCTAAAAAATAACAAGCCAACATCAATCCTGTATATTCTTGTTAAAATCTTTGAGTCTTTAGTCAGTGAGCAATGGAAGGGGTATCTAGGCTACTTTATGCCCATGATATTCTATCTAACTGTATAATAGACAATTTTCTTTTGGCTTTGAATTCTGGGGGGACCATCTTATCTATTGGTTGTTTCACATGCCAATCATAGTGCGTGCTCATTCCTTGATAATTTCCTCTTGCTGCGCATGCACACTTCTAGTGTTTATGTATCCAGTGAACTTCAGACTTACTGGTGGTGAATCTGCAATAGTGTAATGTTATGATATTCTTTTGCTAAGTTAGTGCCTTCGAGTGATGTGGACAGACCATAAACAGAGCTGTGCATGAGGTCAACAGGGCTCAGGCTTGCACAGGCTTGGGCACGCTGTCAGGCAACCACCCTGAGCGGGTAGGATGATCTTTCATCCTACCCGCAGTTATTCAAAATGTGACTGGGGCGTTTCTTACCTGCATTTCTGGAAAAATCGTTCAATATACTTTTAAGTCTGAATTTCGAAAAGGACAATTACATCAACCTTAAAAGTAATTAACGATTGGATTGAGGGTTTAGAAAGTAAGCAACATTGTGGAGCCCATTTCATTTACTTCTGTACGGCTATTTACACATGCTATCAAAACAAAAACCTAGCAGTGTTGGACTTTCCAAAAGAACCCAGTGTGTGACAGCCAAAGGTATCTTATCTAGCTTCCTTCATTCAAAGGTATTGCCCATGGATCAGTTCTGAGGATGCTCTTTTTCATTTTGTATATCAACATCTTGATCGAAGGCTTTCTAACACCAATTTCCATTTTTATGCTGATGATACTATGATGTATTCTGTTTGATCCACACCTCATCAGCAACAAAATTTAATGCTGTTCAGCAGACTTTGTGTGAGTCTAGTTTTCAACGCTACAAAAGCAAATTGTATGTTGTTTTCCAACTCAAGTTCAAAGGTTTGAATTGCCTCTCCGCATGGTTCAGAAATTGAGTTACTGTCTGAATGGATTTACCTAAGAATTCTAATAGATGTTCCCTCCAAGTGTCCCATCAAACAGCTGGTATAAAAATAGAGTTAAAATTTAGTCTTTTCTTACAAATTAAGATTGGTCTTTCTTCTGAGACAAAGAAAAGACGTGTGTATGCAACTTTTATGTGTTTGTTTGATTATGGAGTTGTGTGTGTTTTTAAACCCTGGTTCTCAAGGCACACTGCCTTGCAGATTTTAGATGATCACCTGCTACTGTACAACTGATTTCAATTGATGGCTGATTAACTGGCTTTTTTTGAACTGCAATCATCTAAATTCAGTGTGTTAAAGCAGTGAAACTTCTAAAATATGCCAGGCAGGGTGCCTTGAGTATCAGGTTTGAAAAATACTGGTATGTATAAATTCCTCTACACTTCTTTTTCACCTCCACTAATATTTGCTCTAATGCCTCGTCACGATTTTCAATTTGCAGCACTCTATTTTGTTGCCATCATCACAGGCTTCTGGGATAATTCCGCCCAAATAGCAAAGTGAAAACAGTTCCATTTAAGTGGCATTTTATTTCCGTAGAAAGAGCTTTTATGCACAAACATTCAAGAGTCGACTATTTGAGTCATGCTGTTAGCCTCAGAAGAAAGGGTTAGAAGGTTTGAAAGAAAACTCAAGAACAAGCTCAAACATTCCATGAACTAGAAAATACTGGAACACCAGTATCAGTGTCCACAATAAGTTGAGCTAACAGCATCATGTATTGAGAGGGTTCTTGGTAAGTTCCTGCTCCAAGTTTTACTTAAGTTTGCATTTGCCCACATGAAAAAGATAAATGCCTTTTGGGGGAAAAAAAGTTTTACTCTCAGAGGAGACAGAAACTGAACATCCGGCCAACTGGCAAGAGGCATGTTTAATGGTTTTAAGGTCAAACCTTCAAAGAATACTGTTCGAGTTGTCAATTATGGTGGAGAGACATTCATGCTGAGGATCTGTTTCACTGCCAATACTACTGACACATTGCACTAAATGGGCAGAATAATGGAGAAGCTTGACTTCCAAGTCCTTCATGCCAAATGAACAGCTAGATGGTTGGTGCTTCAGCTCAACAATGAGCCCAAACATACATAAAGACAAATTTTTGACTGGATAAAGCTGCTGATATTAAGCTTCTATAATGACCCAAAACCCTGTTAGATATTTTGGGATATTCTCAAACGTTAAGGCCATGCCAGAAAACAAGGTAGCTCTAACACTTTTGACTAGAAACATTTACAACTATTCAACCTGTAACATGGACATATTGGTTCAAATACAAATGTAATTATTTGCATAATTTACAGTTTTTCAATTTTCTGTAGTCTATTGTTGTTTTTTGTGCACAAAAACACTAGCCTGGGTGCCATTCCGAACTTAGTCCCGCCCACAACGTTTTAGGTCGGGAAGTTCGGTCTGGCATTGCTCAATACTAGCGCTAGTATGCTCGCCCAATATCTGGCAGGCCAATCAAATTGTCAGGGCGGGCTTTATACGATGATGGACAGATGATCAACAGTAACGTAATCAACCACGTCACCAAAGCGCGCTTGGGTTGAATTTGTTTACAACAACGATGGCTGCCGCTGGAGAGTTGAGGTGTGTAGAATGACTCCTTGGATCCTTACATTCTTTTTCGCAACACCGGCAAAAATCGTTCACGCTCATCTTCTTATTCTAGGCTAACAGTTGAGTTCTGTTGACAACAACTATGCGTCGGTTAACATACGTCACACACTTCGTTGCTCTTATTGGTTGTAGGTCTATCCAATTGAGTGCAGAGGAATTTTTTTTCCCGGTTCGTTCGAAACACGCCCCATAATCACAGCTCTATGGAGCAGTATCAGACTCAAATTCTGACTAGAATTGAGTATGACCATGTCAGGCTACAAAAACACACTACCAATGTCACAATCCTTTTGAATAACTGTTTCAGTTGCACATTTCTTTGAATCTGAGTATGCAATATTTAAAAACTCCACAGTATTATAATTTTCTTACCGTAAATTTGCCCTTACTGTTCAGTGTCTTGGTCTTACTTTCTGTTTTTATATTTACCTTTGGGTGAATCTGCATGCTTTGCCTTGCCTGTTACTTTGCTGCCTGTACACCTGAATTTCCCCATTAAAGTGTATTAAAAGGACATTTGTGTTGTGATTCTGGTATTCTGGCATCCAAACTTGATGAGATTTATGGTGATGATGTCACTACATGCTCATTCAAGAGGAGTGAATGCCACAAATCAATGACTCGATGCAATCTGCTGGGTTTTCAAAACTTTTTATACCATTTGTCTGTCTAATTTGATACAATTGACTTTGTACAGTGTTTGAGATATGTGTTTTGAAATGGCACTATATAAATAAACTGAATTGAGTGACGAGTGCATGTAAATATCTGACTGAAACTATACTTAAATTCCTGTTGCTGTCTCAAAAGTCTCATCTCTAAGTTCTGTAGAAAAAAAACGATTTGTCATACCCAAAAAAGAAGTAAAAAAAAAAGATTAATAAAAATATGCACTGGGAACGAAGTCAGTAAATTGCTCCACCTGACTCTGCATGGCACCAGCTACCAGTACATCTCATTTGTTGATTTGACTTACATGCACCTGGAAGCTTGATCTTTCTCCTGCTTTTTTGCTGCTATCAAACAACCCCCATCCTATCCATATTTGGCATTTTGAGGCATCTAATCAGTCTGCACCGACAGGAGGAGACAGCCTGTCATACGGATAATATTCAAAATAGAAACAATATAAAATACAACGTGCGGCTGTGTAACTTGAGTGGAAGCCAGTCAAATGCTAAAGCTGTGAGCTGTAAGGGAGAGCTGAGTTCAACAAGAAATATTATGCGTTTATATCAGCTTTCTATGTGAGCATCATCTAAACAAGAATAGACTGTTCTGAATAAGTGAATTTATTGCTCATTGAGTAACATCGAGGGACAAATTGACGCAGTTACTGTGGGATGAGACATGGCCCGAGCAGATAATCTAGCCCTGTGTGAGATGTTGCCGCACCGTACAGCATGCAGGGCAGAGGCAGCTAATTATGTATTCCATCGAGCTTTGAGGAAGATGAGATGGGAAGGCAGATATTTGCACAGTGAAATCCAAATAAATTGCCGTTTAAATATCTGAGGATTGGACTACCTGACTGGCCTGCAGTGAAAACTTTTTGTTACTCAATACGTGCTCTTATAGCGCTAAAAAAAATCCATGTCCTTAGTTTAGTTTGTTTTTGACTAGGTTGCATTATTTATCAAGAAATGTGGGATTTTAGAGCTGTAGAATTTCAGATCTCCGCTGACTGTGTACCAGCTTGTTACCAGGGTATTACCTACATGCCGGAAGGAATGAGTGGTCTATTTATAGCATGAACTAGTAGAAATTACTGTTGGTAACTCTTGTATTAATTGATCGGCATTGCTTTACCCCCACAGACCCTTCAATGAGCTTCAGTTTGTTAGAACTGTAAAAAGCTTTACCTCTTTAGCTTTAGGGGGGTTTTGACTCAAACGCTGGCTACCATCATGGACAGACAAAAAAGTTTGAAAGGCTTATTGACATTATTGTGCAGCTGCATGGTTCTTCCAGATTGAGAATGGCACAGAGGAGGAGACTTAAAGGGGACACATCATGCTTTTAAGTTCTTCCTTTTCACATTTCAATCATTCACTTGTGGTCTATATAAAGTGAACGGTAAAGTTTTGGTCAAAATTCCTCATTATTGTTACCCCACAGCCCCTTTTTACCTATGTTCTGAGGTCTGAGAGCAGGTAAGTTTGTTGCTGTCTCTTTAATTCTAAAAGAGGGACTTCACAGTGTCAGGATGCAGCTTGTAGGCTGCATGCTGAGCTTCCCTTCCTCTCTCTCTTCCCTGCGCAGCCTGATTGGTTCCACCTGTCAGGCTGCAATTATCACTGATCTGTTGCCACCTGTGTTCACCTCTATATATACTCACCTCATTCTGTTTTTTTTTTGCCAGTCCGTAGTGTTCAACTCCTGCTCTGTTTTCAGCCAGAACCCTATGTCAGCTCAGTTTTTGTTTCAGTCAGCCAGGAAACTTTTCTTCAGCTTTATTTTTGTTCAGTCACTGCCAGAGACTCTGCTTCAGCTCTGTTCCAGCCCAGCCTCAACCCAAGACACTGTTCCTTCCTGATCTCAAGTCCTCGGCTCTGGGGTTCCGTCCTGGTCTCAAGTTCTCAACTCCTGGTTTCCGTCCTGATCTCAAGTTCTCGGCTCCTGTGTTTCGTTCTGGTCTCAAGTGCTCCGCCCTGGTCTCAAGTCTTCGGCTCCGGTGTTCCCTACTGGTCAGTCTCTCCGCACTCCTCCTGTCGGCCAGCTTCTGCACCCTACATCTCCGTCAGTTAAAAGACTGGTTCCTCTCATCATCATCCACAATGTTTAATAAACTCACTTTAAAAGAGCTCTGTGTGTGCGTGCTGTGTCCGAGTTCATCCTAAGACAAATCATGACACACAGTTCGCCCCCACCAGGTCACAGAGTGTTTCACTCAACCCTGTTTGGCCATTTGTGTAGGATGCTAAAGGACGATCTAATGAACAATCGAACATTTTGACTTATCCACTTGCAGCTTCAGCTTGGACTACAAAATCACAGCAAAACCATAAAAATGGTGGATTTATGTAATCGGTAAGCCGAAAGTCCTTGACCCTGTTTAGCAACTTTGCTGCAAACGGCTTGTACTTGTATAGTGCTTTTAACTAGTCTTGACAACCCCCAAAGCGCTTTACACTACAGTCAGTCATTCACCCATTCACACCCTGGCAGTGGTGAGCTATGTTAGTAGCTACAGCTGCCCTGGGGCAGGCTGACAGAGGCGGGGCTGCCATACAACGGCGCCACTGGGCCCTCTGACCACCGCCAGCAGGCAATGTGGGTGAAGTGTCTTTCCCAAGGACACAACGACAGAGACAGTTAGAGCAGGGGATTGAACCGGCAACCCGCCAATTGCAAGACGAACCCCCTAACCTCTGTGCCACCGTCGCCCACTGTGACAGAATTGTTCAAAAAAACATAACAGAGGACAGGGAAAACGGAATGGCTTTAAAGATATGACCCAAACAGAATATAAAGACATCTAAGCAGCATCCAGAGAGACTACATTCCTAGAGACTCCAAGAACACAACAAAATGTATTTAAAGGCTAAAAAGTGGATTTAGCGCTAAATCCAACAATACCTACTTAAAGGTAACATATCATAATATGTTACCTTTAAGTAGGTATTTTTGGAAATTAGAGATGATGCATGTTGTATAATGGATGGAGAGAGGTTATTACTGTTGAAGATGGTGAAGGAGTTTGAAGGAAGGTGAGCCTTATCCATAGGTTCTGAGATTGACAGATGGTGGTGAATAGCAGTTGGATTATTGTTTCATTTGTTGTTGCTTTCCAAAGTAGGGGGTCGTGGAACGGAGAGATGACGGACAGGCGGGTGAGTGAGTGATGGTGTCGAAGGATTTCAACAGCTTGTAACAGGAGAGCAACCACAGGAGCAATGAGAAGATTTGTGGGTCTTGAGAGTCTTGAGAGGATTTCTCCAACAATCAGAGGGAACCAGGAAGCAGAGCACAGGAAGCCAGGAACAGATCATGAACGAGGCAATTGGTTCTGACAAGGAAAAAGAGCAAAGGTAAGTGCCAGAACTTATAAAAGAGCAATCGCACAATGAAGGTAGGCCTGATTACCATGCATGTGAGCAAAACAATCAGGGATCTACCTCAAGGAGTCCACTCCTCTTGATGCTCCTCCTGATTATGCTTGACGAGCTGCATGCTGGTGAAGCTTCTCAGTCATCCAGGTCATGGTCATTCCAAAAAAGTTAAAAAACAAAACAACTGGACTTTTTTTTCAGAAGTTTGAAGACATTTCACTTCCTATCCAGAAAGCTTTCTCAATTCAAAATGTCTGGAGTAGTGTGGAGTTGCAATCTTTATGGTACTTCCCAACAAAGGCCTTGTTATGGCTTAGATAACATGCAAAATTAACCGAAACAGGTCCACCCCTTTAGTAATGGGGAGTCGTTAAGGTCATTGCTGGCCTGTAAATTAAACCGAAACTGGTCCACGCCTCTGCAATGGGGAGTCGTTAGGGTCGTTATTGGCATGGCGTACAGGAGTGATGTTTTGATCACTCGTATGGAGGTGAGGATTGTGGCGATAATTGGAAGGAATCAACCCTATTGCTGTATTGTAAGTTTTTGAGAGTTGGAACCTAAGTCCTCCTCCTCTGTTTAAGGTTGGTTTTTCCCTCTTAACGTAGATGGCTTCCTTCACGCCCCTTTCAAACCATCTGTCTTCTTTGTCCAAAATGTGAACATTTTGGTCCTCAAAAGAGTGTCCTTTGTCCTTAAGGTGTAGGTGGACAGCAGAGTCTTGTCCTGAGGAGGTAGCTCTCCTGTGTTGAGCCATGCGTCTGTGGAGAGGTTGTTTGGTTTCTCCAATATAAAGATCAGAACATTCCTCACTGCACTGAACTGCATACACCACTCTGCTCATTTTAAGTTTGGGGGTTTTGTCCTTAGGATGCACCAGCCTCTGTCTGAGGCTGTCTCAGACAGAGGCTGGTAATAATAATAATAGAACTTTATTGATCTCACAATGGAGAAATTCACTTCTGCATCTTAACCCATCCCCATGGGGAGCAGTGGGCTGCCACTGTGCGGCGCCTGGGGAGCAATTGGGGGTTAAGGGTCTTGCTCAGGGACCCAGAATGGAAGCTTGTGGGAGTTGAACTCAGAACCTCTGGGACAGAAGCTCTGTGCTCTAACCACTAGGCCACCACTCCCCTTGACAGAACCTTCACATAGTTCTGTGGATGTGACAGGGGTGGAGAATCCAAGACAGTAGTCGCGTTTCCATCAGTGTTTTCTAATGCGCATTTTGAAGTTTCGCATTAGAAAAGTTGATGGAAACAGCAAAATTCAAAATAACTCACAAAATTTAGCAGAAAAGATTTTGCGCTCGCTTGAGGTGGTTTCTACTTTTTCAAAAAACAGTAAATGCGCAAAAGAGGCGATGGAAACACATTTGTCAAATCAGTTCTGCTGTAGTGAACATTTATCTCACATAACTGATCAGCTGTTTCTGCTGCCGGAGCCACCCCGGATATTCCCATAACGCTCGAAAAAAGGGCTGCAAGCAACAACAGGTATGTGTGGAACGACAAAGAAACTCAAGCATTTTTGATTCTCATCCGTGAAAAAAAGAAATCGCTACATTCATTAAAGCCTCGCTGTATTACTGATCTGTGGTCCAAGCTAGTTAGCAATTCTACTTCCTGTTTATTACAGCCAACGTCAACATATGACGGCATTACGCTGTGCGTCGTATGATTAATTCGCTACAAGCCAGTAAACAGAAACACGTCTGATGCACATTTTCTTTTTTTCAACATTTTAAAAGTTCACTCAAAGTTTGCATGAGAATTTGATGGAAACACAGCTATTAGCTTCCAGACTTTCTCACATATGACCTAAGAAAAATATTGGCCTACATCCAAATCCCTATTGCTGGTCGAATAATGAAAATATTAATAATCCCTGAAGAAAACACAGTGATGATTAGTTTTTAAGTCTTTTAACTGTTTACGATAACATGGGTTCCATTTGAGTTATGCTTATCATCTCAAAACCCCATAACTTGAGGCTTTTTTTGATCCACAGTGGGCTCTTTAGTGCTACTTTATGAGCCACTATTCCAGTATCTTGGATTGTTGAATCGTTTGGATTTTCTTTTTTATTATTATTTTATTTTTTACAAAAGGAGCCACATAAATGTAAAGCACCTCTGCAGTACTTAGACTTTCTGAAATGTTAAATATACATCTGTCACAGGTCAAGGAAGTGTGACAGGAAACTGTGCAGGCAAATGACAACTTAGACAGTTTAGTGACTTGTTCTTAATAAAAACAAACCAAAAACGAACCTAAGCCACAGTGAGGCTGCTGACTGGCACTTAGTTGACGTGTCGTCCTCCTGAATCCAATGAATAAACTTCAGGTATGATTGAAGAGCATTTATTGATCTGGCGCTCTCACAGACTATGCAAATTGTAACGTTGCACACAGGCTTACAATTAAAAGATGTTACATTTGCTGCAACACAGTGATCACTAACAAAACGACGATGACGGTCAAAAACTGTTTGTTTCCGCCGCAATCAGCCCACCTGCTCCATTTAAACAGATGAAGCCACTCACTGTCAATTTTAGGTATTACACCAAACTGGAAAATAAACACAAAAACTCCAAAATATGGCTCAAATAGAATTTCCAAAATTCTGTGGTTTAATGACAGTCCAAAGGTCAGTACACAGATAATCAATCCAGAGGGCAGAGGTATCCAAAAAACACTGGGCTCAGGCAGAGTTGAAGCAAAACATAGGCCCAGAAATCACTAGAGGCTGAAAAGCTTCCTGGAAGAAACAAAGACGAACTGGCATGGAAGGACGGGAACAGACTGATTAAATACAGACAGGAGGAGCCGACTGAGAGCAGGGGTCCGTTCTTCGTACGTTGCTTAAAACATCCGAGATCAAATGAGACATCCGAGATGACTGGGGAAATGTATCGATAGTAGAAACAATGATCAGCAACGCTGCTATTGGCTGTTCAGCATGGCCAAAGAACGCCCACAGTTTTTCTCCCAAGCAGAACAAGAGCTTTTAATGGAAGGTTATGCCAAATTTGAATCATTAATTAAAACGACAGGGAACACCTCAAAGTCTGCTAAAGCCAGGAGAGAGGGCTGGTAAAAAGCAGCAGACAAATTAAATGCGTAAGTGCTGTCCATGTTAGATGTTTCTATCACTTTCTACAGTATGTATTTTTGCATTTTAATAATTTCATATGTACTTTGTTCTTTTATGTCAGAGCCTCCACAGGACCAACTAGAACATGGGGAAAAAAGTGAAGTACAAGAGTATTCTACAAAATGGTAGCCTTTAATTATTATACTGTATTTTAAAAAGCCACTTTTTCCTCCTTTTAAAGGCCACTGTTAAATTATGTGTTTGTCTGTTTATAACAGTCACCAAGAAAAAGCCTGAAAAAAAACCAGGTTCTTTCTACTTTTGTTGCATGAGGCCTGTTTCACCCTTTCTTTTTCTTTCACAAAATGGCACATAGAGCCATCCGTTCCCTATATAAACGGCATCTTCAACAAAAAATGTAGTATTTTGACCTGAAAAAACACAAATTAAGAGGAGAAATTGAACTCCACAACTTGAAAAAGAGAAAAATTGCACTAGAGATCAAGTTGCTTCAAAAGGACCTTCAGAGTAAGTTCTAATACACCATTTGACAGTAGTATTGCTGACTTTACATAACTCTCTTATTGCAGGCAAAAGATGACTTGCTGGCTTTTCTTTATAAAAAAATGTTTAAATAAAACAACAGGAACTAAGCATTATTTGTTTCGTCTTTTATTAAAGATTAAAAAATGGTGTTCCACAATTCTGTCCCGTCCTCTGCCACTAGGTGGTCCAAGTGCAATGGCTGGATATCCCTATCTCCTCCATTTATAAAGCTGCGATCTAATCCTGTTTACATGAAATAAGCCTGCTCACGAGCAGGTTTAAGTTTGCACACATGTTGCTATGACAGCAAGTCCAGGATGAGTTTCAAAGAACCAAACGATCCAAGATCATGCCAAATCGTCAACAATCAAATCCAGCTAACTGAGTTAGCGACGTACGAAGAATGGACCCCAGGGGCCTGTTTCAATAAGGAGATTCAACCAACTCTGAGTTAAAACTTGAACTCTGAGTTGACTTAACCTGAGATGGGAAACTCTGAGTTTTGGGTTTCAGAACAGCTGAAATGAGTTAGTTTAATCAACTCTGAGTTGACTGACTCTGAGTTAAGCGCGTGCACCACAACTATAAAAAGCCATTATCAATGGAGCGCAGATATTACGAGTCACCATGGCAACAGCGTCAGACAAAAAAAGGTGTGCATATTTCTCACCAGCAGAACTGGATGTGCTTATGCAAGCATATGCAGAATTTGAACATGTATTTTAAAAAAAACGTAACACGGCTGCAGCGGCGAAGGAGAGAGAGTTAGTTTGGGTGAAAATAGCTGCTCGAGTCAATGCGTAAGTTTACATTTTAATTACTTTTATACAGTGCTGGGTGTAATGAATTAAGTTACTAAGTCATCTAAATACTGTAATTAAATTAAAGACTATAAAACAATAGTGGATTTAATATCAAATTTTAAAAGGTATATTTTTAATTTAACTTTCTCCCTCTAGTTCAACACTTTGGTCAATTTAAGATTAATTCATGCAATTGAATATTGTTTATTTGAAAGCATTAGAAGTGCAGTTTCTTGTCTCTCCTTGTATTGTTGATTGGTTGAGGTTGATTTAGGATTTAGAAAGTGATTAATAAGTAAGTAAAACAAATTAGTAAGTAGACCAATACTTTCTAGAGACAGTAATTATTACATTAATCTAATTAGACTTGTTGAAGATAAAATTTGTAGTTAGTAATTAAGAACTATTTTAGAGTAACTTACCCAACTGTTATAATATCAGAGGTGAAACTGGAAGAACAGTATTTTATTAAACCTAATTTAATTTTCATGGATAGGTGCAATCCTGCAGACATCAAAAGAACATGGCAGCAGCTGAAAATGAAATATAAAAACATACTTGAAGCAGGTAAGCCTTGAGCACATCATAGGAGTAGAGTAGCTGCCACAGACAGGCCTACAGAGGTAATTTTAATATTATATGTCTACACATCAAACAATCTACACATTCACATTTATATGTGGAGTAGCCTATAGAATCCAAGTTTATATCTATAAATGGTCATTCTTATCTCCACCCCCCAGAGTGTGGAAGAACAGCAGGAGGAAGGTCCATCAACTTCTGGTGCACAGATGGACACAGTTCAGTGATTTACAGTAAATGCCACAGTTTCATTCTGAATTTTAGACTACATTCATGATGTAACTCTAATCTAATGTATTTTCAGTTGCCAGTTGAGGAGTTATATAGACTTCTTCTTATTAAAAAGATAGAAAAAAACAGCAAAGAACTTGTATACTTGGACCGCCAGATCCAAAAGGCAGATCTGGAAATCGACATTCTGAAACTAAAGCTAGAGGTGAGTGTATGGTCACAGGTGAATACTAGGAAGTATTGAAACTATTTTAAAATCTTTTTTTTTTGTTTTCTTTTTTTTTTTTAGCAAATGAAGAACACCATATAAATTGCTGTGATAGGATAGGGATATGACAAAAAATCCACTCTGGGCCTCAAAATCCTTTCCCGACGTAAATGTAACTCCCTACGAAGTAATACAGCCTCTTCGTCAACAGGATCATCCATAAAAGGACATGCCATTTCATTCCCTTTGTTGCGCTCTGCGTGACTGAAATGTGCGCAATGAATATGTCCCCAAAGAATCAATGAGGTGTGTAAACACCACTTCCTCTTTAAAAAAGGGAGGAGACCAAAATAAACTCTGGGTTTTCTGAAGAAAACCTGCTCCCGACCAGGTTAGGTTCACAGAGTAAATTGCCATGGTAACTGACTCTGAGTATAAGTTACCTCTCTTTCAGAAACGGGCTTGACTTACTCTGCTTTCTCCGGTTTAACTTGCCTCCCTTTCTGAAACAGAAAACCCAGAGTTTCCCTCATTTCAGGGTTAACATACTCAGAGTTTTCACTTAACCTCCTTTCTGAAACAGGCCCCAGATGTGTTCAATCAGGCTGGCTGGGGCAAAACAAAGCTGCCACGTCACAGCAAGCACTAAACTCATCAAAAGGATAATTCAGGGTTTTCTTTCAAACATTTTCCTTCAATAAGAGACATCTCTTATTAATGTCAATAACCTCTCGGAACTCGTTTACGAAACGTGTGTTCATGAGTGGCATTAAGTTTTTAGAGAACATTAAACATGAATGGGCTCTTTTTACTAGACAAACTTGAACTGAGCACAGCTCTCACTCTCATTTATTCACCATTGAAAACTACTGTAAACTGAGAAAAGTTAAGTACAAACTTTAGATAGTTTTGCAACAAAAAAAAAAGAGTTGTGATATTTCCAGTTAAAGGGGAAGAGCTTGTGAACGTGCAAAGTAAACAAATAATGTCTGATAAATAACTGTTTGTTTGATTTCACAAAAAAAATAGCTTAAACTGTCACATTTTTTCTCTTTGTCTAAGCCAAATGAACATGGGTGTGTTTGAGAGCAGCTGCTGCCTGTTTTCAAATCAGTATTTTGACTTGACATCCAACTATCACATGTGTAGCGTCATTTAAAAGTGACATACTAGAACCAAATGACACGTTGTGAGAATACTAACAGTTGACAAACCTTCAGCATTTGTTTGCTATGAGAGACAGTGTATACAATATCTTGACAGCTACAGCCCTGAAGAACAGTTTCAGTGTCAAGAGTAAAAACAAAAACTGAAAGAGTAAATAATTTTTTGTCACTCATTTCAGAAGTTAAACTCAAATATTATGTAGATTCATTAAACAAAGTCAAATATTTCAAGCATTATCTTGTAATTTAGTTCATTATGGCACACAGATCATGAAACTCTAAAAAAAAAAAATCAGCATCTTAGAAAATTTGAATATCATCTAAGAACAGTTAAAATTTTTATTTTGAACAAAACTGATAACCTTCTGGAAAGTATGTTAATTTCTTTGGACTTAATACTTGGATTGGCCTCCTTTTACATCAATATGACGCGTCTAAAAAAAGGCTAAAAAATAAAACAACTTGACTTCTATTCTGAAGACGTTTGCCTTCCCATCCAGGAAGCTTTCTCAAAATGTCTGCAGTAGTGTGGAGTCCCAAGCTTTATAGACGAGGCCTCGTTAGAGCTTGGATTCGCATGTAGATTCACCTGGAACTGATCGCCCCTCACAATGGAGAGTCATTAGGCTAATCGTTTGCCTCTCTCACAGGAGGAATGTTGTGCTCACATGCATGGAGGGTTGAAACTTGGCAGGAATCCAACCTATTCTCCACCTAATATGATGTGGTATGGAAGTGATCAGCCTGTGACACTGCTGAGGTGCTTTGATTGTGGCTTTCAGGTCATGTGCATCGTTTGGTCTGGTGTCACTCATCTTAGAAAAGAAAAATCCTTTATTGTCCCACAGTGGGGAAATTTATGTGTATCCACAGCAAGGGGCATATTTACACCATAACAAGTATATATATACACTGCACAGGTATTAAAACTAACATACTCCAAGAAATTTAAGAATTTTGCAATTGAGTTGGGTGATTTTAAGATATGTGCAAAATGTAGATGCGTATTTAGGCATAAAAAAGCATCAAAAGACTACAAAAAAACAGCAGAGATGATAAACATTTATCCACTTTGTTGGGAGCAGTGATGGTTACAAAGTCTAGCAGCTGTTAGGAGGAAATATCTGCAATAATGGTTATTTGTGCATTTAGGATGCATAAATATGTAACCGAAGGAGCTCTCCCGCTGCAGCAGCTTCATGCATGAGGTGGGAGAGATTATCCAACAGTGATGTTAGTTTTTCCAGAGTCCTTCTGTACCTTCCTACCACCTGCACTAGATAAATATGGGTCATTCTGAAACAGAGCTGGTCTTCCTGATGAGCTTATCTAACCATTCCTTCTACGAGGTTCAGGTCAGGCAATCAATCACAGTGACACCATGGTCATTGAACCAGCCTTTGGTACCTTTGGTGTGGGCACAGTAGGCAGGTGCCAAGTCCTGCTGGAAAGTAAAATCAGCATCTTCATAAAGCTTGTCAGCAGAAAGAAGCATACAATGCTCTAAAATGTCATGTAGAGGGCTACAGTTCTTCTTGTTGCACCCTCTTCTACCATATTTTCCCTTCCACTTAGTTTTTTATAAAAATGCTACAGCTTTTTCAATCCAATTTTCAGAGACGCTGCATTTTAATTATCTGTAAACCATAATTATTAAAACGAGAAGAAATAAGGGGGTTAAATATTTTGTGCTATGAGGAATAAATCTATATAAAAGGTATGAGTTTCCCTTTCTGAAATGAGCTACAAAGAATATTTAACTATCAAATGTTTTGAGCTATATTTGTATGTGTAGAATAGTGAGACTTGAGACACATTGGAGCCAATAAATTAAAAGGGGACAGATGAGTAACAGGGATTTGGGTTATTTCAGACTAAAAAGAAGAAGGTGTGGGATTTGCTGATAGAGGTGGAATCTAAATATCAATGAACTGACAGTTATATGAGATAGCAGAGGACAAGTAAGTAATAAAATCATTAGGAGGGAAATGTATCTGCTAATTAATGATGAGACATCGGATAGGCTAAATCCTTTGAAATGTTTTGACAATCAGCTCTGTTAGTATTTACAATTAAACATGCCTGTTTTCTGCAAAATATTTAGTTTCTTTATTAAAAAAAAGAATCAGTAAATAAAAATAAAAATACCACACATCATGGCAGAGATCAGTGGAGACATACGGGCAAGTGAGTTATTTTCAAGGAATAAAGTCATGGAGAGCCAACCTTGGGGTGGTCCTGTGAGAGATGATAGCTGAGGCGAGAGACGGAGACTCGGCGACTAATGAGCAAAGTCACTAATTAGCCACAAGTGTCATTGGCCTTTCAACTTTCACATGCCATGTGTGCATATGTGTGAGTGTGCATGTGTGGGAGGGTGTGATAAAGACAGGGAAGAGGCATGGAGACTAAAACATCACAAAAGTTATCCCCTTTTCCCCTTTAAGTCCGATTAAAACCCTTATTTAATGTTTACGATAGGGAACAATGTCTAATAGTGCAGTAGGTTTTTAAGACAAAGTATTAGCTGTTAGTGTTTTTTTGCACAGTTGTTTTAAAGATGACAAGTTATTACCCAATTTACTATTTGTCTGTGCTAAGATACGCTAAAGCTAGACTGCGCACTGTCATAATGCATAACCGGTGCGTGGATTCATCATCAGTTTGTTACAAAAAGTTAAGATATTCATTCTAAACTTAAATAACATAATGACAATAAAAGCAATGCTGTCCATAGTGCATGTAGCCTCTGATAAGGTTTATACTTTTGGTGCATTTCTTTACCAAAGATCCAGCTTTCATCAAATACCAGTGTTTACTGTTTGTGCATTATGCTCTTTAAGTATCTGCACTGTTGCTCCCCAGCAGAGTAAGATCAGAGACAAGTGATATTTATGTAGCACAGCAACAACAGGTGCTGGGTGAGAATAAAAAAAAAAGTCAGCTTACAGCTCTCTCTGCTTGTGTGATGGGTGTCAGGGTGCAGAGATGAGCCTCCCTCCTCTGAAAATCATCTTGTCAGGTGGTTAGGATCAGTGACACATGCTGTCACCCTTCACTGGGGACTACTTGAGGCTCTAAAGGCATTCTCAGGGGGAGCCTTTCAGACCCGTGGACCGTGTCCCTTTCAAGCTGTTGTCCATAATGACAGTGCTACACAGCTCAGTGTATGTGTTAGCCTCGAGGCTGGGCAATCTTTGAACTAAACTAGATGCTTGGTTGAAATTGAAGTAGTCTACACGCCTGGGCTGAAAGACTAAAGTGAAGCTATAAGGTCTAGGATAAATGACTTTCATTCCTTCTTTTGGAGAAAATCTCACTGGTTATTGTATGTAATGTTGTTGATCTTTGTTTGGTTGGCTTTTATCTCCAGAAGTCCAAAACAAGCAAGTTTGCCAAGACTTAAATGGTTAAAGCGTTTGAATATAGACAATGATGTTTCCCAGTGAGGTATACTAAACAGGAAACACAAGATCAGCCATTGCTTGTCTACATTCCTTCTAGTCAATGTTTAAAAAGACCTAAATAATGATGGCTGGGCGCACCCCTGAGCCTATAAGTACAAAGCTACTCCTCAAAAATGTCATGAAAACTACTCAGGATGCTTAAAGGGTAACTCCTCTCACATGTAATATTTGAAAGCATGCAGTGTAAGATCCAAAATCTCCTAATCAGGAAATCCTCCCAATCACATTAAACTGTTTAATGGGGAAAAAAACCCTTACAGAGCAAAAGATTTCAGATGATTACTAATTTGCCCAGTACCAACCCCTCTGATAAATTCAGTCCAACACTAGATCATGCAATGCAAATTACAGCCTGTCAAAGGTCTCAGGATTTGATGGTAACGCTCGAAAGCAACACCTTATTTACACAGGCAGTTCTAGACAGGAGCCAACAGGGTCAGCGCCTCCGTGGAACTGGTCCTGGCCCCTGTTATGGCCCCTGTACCGAAGACATGATACTAAATCAATTTCTTATGGTGATGCGCTGGTACAGAAACCATAACTGATTGGTTATCAGTACAACTGACGGAGAGAGAGAAATAAGATGTTCTTTCAGTTTCATATCTATACTTTACAGCCATTTTAGCCATTATCGAGGACGCCTATTCTGTGAGGGGATTATTCTGCTGTTTACCTTCATTCTTCACCTTTACAGTCTTACTTCAGCAATGATTTAAAAATGAAGGTGTTGCACCTTTAGCTTCAGCTGTTTTGAGATAAGATCACAGTTTTCATCTGCTAGATCAGGGGCCTGCAACCTACAGTTCCAGAGCCACAAGTAGCTGTGTGGCTCTGTGGCTCCCTCAATTGATTGAATAATGAAATATTTCCCTGTTATTATTATTATTATTATTATTATTATTATTATTATTATTATTATTATTATTATTATTATTATTATGTTTTATGTTTCGTTCTTTTATGTGTCCCTATGAAAAAACACTGGCCCCCTGATAAATTTTGTTAAGAATTGCCAAAGCTTATTTATCCCCAGAGAACATCACAGGAGTGGGCACAAATAGGAATAATGTGAACCTGAACAATATTTTTAACCATAAAACAAACATGTTTGCCACAACCCCCCTTAAATTCCATCCATCCATTTTCAAACATGCTAATCCCTATCGGGGTCGCAAGGGGTGCTGGTGCCTATCTCCAGCTGTCAATGGGTGAGAGGCGAGGTACACCCTGGACAGGTCGCCAGTCTATCGCAGGGCAACACAGAGACGGACAGGACAAACAACCATTCTCACACCTAAGGAGAATGTAGAGGCCAATAAACCTAACAGTCCTAACTGTGGGAGGAAGCCGGAGTACCCGGAGAGAACCCACACATGCACAAGGAGAACATGCAAACTCCATGCAGAAAGACCCAGGATGGGACTCCAACCCAGGACGTTCTTGCTGCAAGGCAACAGCCCACAACAACCCACTGCCACACTGTGCAGCCCAACCTTAAATTCCGCCTCATATAAAAAAAACATCTATCTCAGTGTTGACCTGCTATATATATATATATATATATATATATATATATATATATATATATATATATATATATATATATATATATATATATATATATATATATATATATATATATATAAAGGCAGTATATCAATAAGATTTGCATCAAAAAGCTGTTTAAATGGTATATGGCTACATCTTTGACCGTATCAGCTAGGCTGCCCCTTATTATTTACACATCTCAGTGTACAGTACCGTGCAAATGTATGCATACAATTTTTCATTTTATTGAGGTTCTGTGTGATTTACCAACACAAAGGAAAGCATAACTGTAAAGGGAAAAGAAGACGATACACACTTTTCAAGAAAATCTGCAGCTAAAAATCTGAAAAGTATGGCACGGATTTGTATTCAGTCAACTGGGTCAATATCTTGTTGAGCGATCTTTAACTGCAGTTAATGTTGCATTCATTTGGACATATGTGTCTTTAAGTTTTGCACATCTAGATACTGAAGGTTTTCAGTAAATTTATTTTATTTTTAAAGAGCTCAAGCTCTTACAAATGGATTGAAGTCAGGACTTTACCTTATGGACACGGAGAGCCTAATGACAGGGTCCTGTCAATCTGAGCTCCCCTGCTAAGATGCAGTGTCCAGGTGTGCTGTTCTGAATCACCCAATGCTCCGTTCTGCTGCAGTACGCATTAATGCAGGAATATGTTATTCAGCTGACAGCTCAGTCGGCTGCTAAACTATGAAACAAAAGAAGAAAAACAGTGCACCTCTCTCTTAATTACTCATCCATGTAGCTGTAAAGACACTGGGGGCGAATGTGGCTAGTGATGAAACAGGTCAACATAAAAAAATAAACAAATAAAAATGACTGAAGCTGTCAATTAGAGCAGAAAGTTATGCACCCATAGCTAGCTACTCTGCTGTTGTACTTGGATCATTTTAGGAAATATTATGCTGTAGCTACTGCTCAACCTGGACATTGCTTAGTAAAGGTGCTGGAAGCTAGAAATAGTCCAAAAGCAAAGGATTTATGCACACTTTTTCTATGCAAGATTTCACTTTTTAATGTGAGCTCTTAGTCAGAAAGACCTTCATCAGAGCATACAAAAAAAAAATCAATCTTCTTTTATTTATTGGTGGATTGCAAACAACTTACAGGTGCATACCGCCACCTACTGTACAAGAGTACATAGCTCTATATGTTCCACTACTATATGTTTTTATTTTGTATTGTGTAAAAATAAAAACAATGCTTTAGTAATAACCCTAATTTCCTTCATATCCTCATCTGTCCCTAATATTCATTTTATACTCCATTCTCTCCCTGTTTCCCTAATTACGTCCCTCATCCTTTCCTTTTCTCTTGCATATTCATAGCAGTTCATCAAAACATTATCCGCATTTTCTTTTTCTCCACAATCCTCACATATCATTATTGCTTTTCCCTAATATAAATAAATAAACTCTTGCCAACTCTTATTCTAGTCAAAATCGCATCTTCCCCTTTGCTTCTTTCTCTATAATTTCTCATCGTTACGGATTCTTGAATTCTATATAGTCTTCTTCCTTTCTCATCTCCATCCCATCTTCTTTGCCATATTTCTGTTTCTTTCCTTTAAATTATTGATCTACCTTCCCCTTTCCTAAATGGATTCCGAACTATTATCTCCTTTCCCAAAGCCCTTTTAGCTAGCTTACCTGCTGTTTCCTTTTCCTCTCACCCCTTCATGTGCTGGTACCCAACAAAACTGAATGTGTATTCCACACCTAAATAACCCCAATAAACTCTGATGAATTTCTAGGACAAGATTTTTTCAATAGTTTCCTTTTTATTAAATATTTTCTGCTGCTGCTTTTGAGTCTGTGCATATCAGCACCATGTCCGGCCTAATGTCCTCCACCCACCACAGAATAAGCAGACAGGTTAAAAACAGATCAATCCTGGCCTGGGGTCCGTTCTTCGTACGTCGCTAACTCAGTTAGCAGGATTTCATTGTTGACGATTTGGCAAGATCTTGGATCGTTTGGTTCTTCGAAAGACATCCTGCACTTGTTGTCATAGCAACATGTGCGCCAGCTTAAGCCTGCTCGAGAGCAGCCTTATTTCATGTAAACAAGATTAGATCACGGCTGTATAAGCGGAGGAGATAGGGAAGTCTGCCGTAGCCATGTCCATTTTTATGACTGCAACCTGTTGCGGAAGGTGCAAGAATAATTTGCAGAGTTTTTCCAATTAATCGCGTATTGCGCAATAGACAGGATCCTTGAGCGCAGCGCGACAGTGTAATTGTAGAGAGATTTTCTTGGTGGCTGTTATAAACAGACAAACACATCATTTAACAGTGGCTTTTAAAGAGGAAAAAGTGGTGTTGGAGCCATAAATCTAAAATATTTAAGTTATTTGTATGATGGTTTGCTTTTTATTTTTATCCTATTCAGTAAGAAGATTTGTTCGGGCCATTTTATTGTGAAGTTTAGTTTACTTTGAAAGGCTTGCTTCCTGTGGAGACGTATATTGTATTAGAAAAAACTATGGATGGATTATCTAGCCACGGAGCAATACAGTTTTACCGTGTAAACTGTGGATGACTTGGAAAAGGAAAATTTTCATTTTTTATGGATAAAGATTTTTTTTTTGTTAAAATTCCCAGTTTGCACGCATCCTTTACTTCCCGTGTCTAAGGAATGACACTGAAATTTGGATCTCTTGACATAACAAGTGCCTTTTTAAAATAAAGTATAATAATTAAAGGCTACCATTTTGTAGAATATTCTTGTATTTCACTTTTACTTGTCCCCATGTTCTAGTGGGTCCCGTGGAGGCTCTGACATAAAAGAACAAAGTAAATATGAGATTATTAAAATGGAAAAATTCATACTGTAGAAAGTGATAGAAACATCTACCATGGACAGTATTTACGCATTAATTTGTCTGCTGCTTTTTGCCAGCCCTCTCTCCTGGCTTTAACAGATTTTGAGGTGTTTTAATTAATGACTGAAATTCGGCATAACCTTCCATTAAAAGCTCTTGTTCTGCTTGGGAGAAAAACTGTGGGCGTTCTTTGGCCATGCTGAACAGCCAATAGCAGCGTTGCTGATCAATGTTTCTACTATCGATACATTTCCCCTTTTAAACCGACGCATGAACGCGCAGTTGTCTCAGATAACTCAATCCAGCGATACTAATCATAAACAGCAGGTGTGTTCGAAGAACCCAATTAGCCGGATCATGATTAGCCGGATGAAATCATCTTGGATGTCTCATTTGATCTTGGATGTTTTAAGCAACGTACGAAGAACTGACCCCTGATCATTTGCACTATGCATTCCACCTGTGTACAATCATCTGGTTAAAATGAAGCATTCTGGGAGTTGTAGTTCCAAAGGTTCTGGCTGTAAAGAGTACACAAGGAGGCCTTCTCAGAATGCCACGGAAGAATCTATCACAGTGAAAAAAGAAGAAAGACAAAACAATTAATAATAAAAATAAATACTATGCAAAATTACTAGAAAGACATATATTATACAGGGCTGCTGTTTAATACATTTGCAAATACCGGATCTTTGTTTACACTGTAAAAAACTAGGTTTTGTATGTGCCAGATCCTTGTTTGTTTTGAATTCCAATTTATTTTTGTATAGAATAATCCTTTATCTGTCCCACAGTAGTAAAGATTATTTGTATGAAGAGCAAATTGACAGGTAAATGGAAGCACACAATGGCACACTAAGGATAATCCATTAAAATGAAATAAAAATGATTACATGACAGAAAGTAGACACTCATACTAAGTGTTATTGTCTGTTGTTTTGCAAAACATTGAAGTGACACTGAAATTAGATATTTATCTAAGTGAGGGCTGAATAGCAGTTCACTACTTATTGGTTTCCCCCAAATTAAGGTTATTAGAAATTTGTCACATTTTGATTAATCATATTTTTAGCTGTTAATCAAAAACAATTGTGCGTCTTCAAAAGATGTCGCCACAGTTTTAAATATAGGTGTCGAGTATTGAGTGTTTTTCTTAGTATCGGAATCAAGTTTGAAATTTTAGTATCGCGACGACCCAAATTCAAAAGTAATAAAGATTGTCATTCAGGACATTGCACATCTCAGTATATTGTAAATAAACTCTTAACTCCATTGCTTATATTTTATCAATGAGATTCAGATCATCAAGAACCTCTTTAGTGACAAATAAGGTGAAAAAAAGATTATTCTGACCTTTTTCTCCCACTGAGGGGCTCTAAAATTTATGCTGAGGGTGTTCTTGGCCAAAATTACCTGCTGCCTTCCTCCCTCTCACATCGCCATCCTTGCTGCATGAGCTTTACTTTTTCCATATGAAAACTTTGCGAGTGTCCGCCCCAGACTCCTCAGGCGCTGATTGATTGGAATAGATCAGCAGCACTCCAGCACTGCATCTGGTCCCCACCACTTGATGTGGTTGTAAAATGAGGTCTGCCTGGGTGATGCGGAATACTAAACATGCCGAAAAGGTCAGTCAATATCTAATTGCTTTGTTAACTCAGTCTTTCTTCATACCTTTAACATTTAAAACCATCATTAAAAATTGAGATGTAGGATCTCGCGGGGCGGCATCGGGGGGAGATCTCATTAGGCAGGTTTTTTATTTTCCCTCTCTCTTAAAATGAATGGCATCTTTTTGTTGTTGAAATCTTAACATGGATGCTCACACCCCCGAAGAGCCTCACCTGATCCGCGATGTGCCAAATGTAAAACAGGCAAAATGAAACATTTTCATCTTATCAACAAGATTAAA